>PVKP010002042.1:114370-131153 GCA_004027715.1 Plecturocebus donacophilus
AAAAAAAAAAAAAAAAAAAAAAAGAAAAGGCATTCATTATGTTTTGGTGGCAACTCTTCACAACCAAAGGTTAACATCTGGAGTGACACATGCAAAATTTCTTTTTAGTAAAAAGAAATCCAAGCTGCATAACTTACATTATTATTTCTGCTTTAACACTGCATAAAATACATGTCTTTTATCTTGCAGTGATTATATTCACAACTAGATAAGATAAATTTAAAACAAAAATAGCCAATAATACTGATCATAAAACAAACACAGAAACAAAGAAAGATAAATTCATGTAGGGGTAAATTATTAAGCCTTGGGAACAGCATATGAGTCTAATACTGTCGTTAGACAACTAATATGCCATTATGTTTTGTAATAATGTAACCAAGATTTAAAATAGGAAGTAGGGCAAAATCCCCTATGGTTTGCATAAAATATGCTCCTCCGGCCGGAGGTAGTGGCTAACTATTGTAATCCTAGCACTTTAGGAGACTGAAGAGGGTGGATCACCTAAGGTCAGGAGTTAGAGACCAGCCTGACCAATATGGAGAAACCCAATCTCTACTAATAATGCAACAATTAGCTGGGCGTGGTGACACAGACCTGCAGTCCCAACTACTCGGGAGACTGAAGCAGCAATCGCTTGAACCCAGGAGGTGGAGTTTGCAGTCAACTGAGATGGTGCCACTGCACTCCAGCCTGGGCGACAGAGCAAGACTCCATCTCAAAGAAAAAAAAAAAAAAGAAAAAGAAAAAAGAAAAGAAAAAAATGTGCTTCTTTCAACAGCCTCACTGCTGATGATTATGGAGAATTCTTACACAGTAAATAACAACCCAAATGGGACTTCTCAGTAACCATTGCTGGAATGTTTCATTTTATCCCTAAAAGTAGACTGCAGTAGCTTAGTGCTGGATTACATATAAAGGTGCCCAGGCTACTCTTTAGGTACTAGTAGTGGTGTGCTAATAAATTGGATGTCTGGTAAAAAAAAAAATACCAGGATTTGTAGCCAATTTCCATGGTGTAAATGCTCTTACAACGGCCAATTTTCAGCTACCAACTAACTTGCAAAATTTCTAAATATTTAACAATCGACTCTCATAAAACCATATGAGGCAATTACAACATACTACTGGCCTGGGCAGGGGTCTTAAGAGAGGTCTGAGGACTCTTTACACAATATAAGCTGTGCTTTATTCCATATTAGGAAGCCCTTAGTGTCTATGCACCATCAAAAACCATTACTGCCCCTCTCTGTATCTGTCTTTATTTTTTGACAACTTAGTGTTTCTCTCTGGAGATAGCTACTCTATTTAGTATCTGAGTTAGTGAATAGCAGAAATTTTAATTCCTATTTACAAGTAGCTACATTGCTTGTTAAATATTTTGTAAACTGTAAAATGGAGACACATCATTGTTTTTTCCTTAATCAGTGTTTTCTCCCTAATTTCCTCTGAGAGAGTACTACTGATCCCTGTATTGTTCTCTCCATTGATAAACATCAAGAAAATATCAGACATTGCTAAAATCCCAACCGCTACATTTCAATTTTACTCCTTTCTACAGACTCTGTTTGAAGAAAGTAATTTGAATTATTCATATCCTTGAGTTTACAGCTATTAAGTGGGAATTATAATAGCTATTGTTCGCATAAGCTGAAAATTACAAAATCGTTGGATTTACTCAAGCTCCATGTCTAAAATGTCTTCCAATCACTGCATTTGTGCCTAATTAAATTCAGTTGTTTTTTAGTTTTTTAGCCAACTACACTAAAGTTGAGGTTGAAATCTGTTTTTATTTTTATTTGATGCCAAGGGAGCAAGATATCAACATATGTCAAGTTTAAAGAGGAATATATCTCTCAATACATACACATTATTTTGCAAGATGTTCCAACTGTCCACATTTCTCAAGAGGAGAGAAGAAAAATCTACAACAATGACTTTTGCTGTGAGAAGAATATAAACAAGTTAAAATCCTTTCGTGATAACAAAAGTCTCACGAAAGAGGACTGGACTTTGTCCATGTTTTAGGAATTTGCAGATATGAAGAGTTAGTTATCTTCTACTCCAGCTCTGTAATGTGCAGTCTGAAAATATTTGCTGTCAGAAAAAAACAAAGTTGGAAGGCATAGATTTCACTGACAGGGAGAGCCCAAGAATCCTTTCACCTCATATTTTTATATTTCTAACTTTCATTGAATGCTTGCAATATGACAAAAACATTAACTTTCTACCACTCTCCCCATAACCCCAAACTTTTGAAAAATCCTGCAAATATTTTGTTCCTTTGGCATGAAATTCACAATTAAGGCATGCTGTGAGGGTCCTGCTTGCCTAGATGCATAACACTAAGCATTTTAGTGCAACACAGCTGATAGGCTACTCTTTACTCTTTTTTTCCCCTAAAATGTCAGCAAGTTTTAAGCAAAGAAGCATATGAGGTAATATAACACATATGCCAATAAAGATATTAATTTCTAAAGAATGCATCCAAACAATTGAGAGTGTTACAGAAACACTTCTCAGTTAACTCCCCAAAGGGTGTAACAAAAACTAAATCTATCGGTAAAAAGTAGTTTATAAAACATGTATTACATTAGATTTGAGTAAATGTGGTTTTAGGAGTGTTTTTTAGTACGTTATACAAATCCAATTCTCTTAATCTCAGCATTTGTCATAAAGGTCCACTTCTCAAAAGAAAACAACTCAAACACTCAAAATTGTATCATTTCGGTAGTTAGAGAGTTGGAACTTTTGAAGACTTTATGTCAACAGAAAAATATTTTGGACCATTCCTTAGCTTTTATGAACATTACTTTCTCAATGTTTGTATTAACTCATACATACAAACCCAGAGCTTAAGCAAAATTTGTGTGCAGAAAAGGATGAAAAATCCTTACTCCATTAGACAAAACAATTTGATAAGTAGTTATGTGCCTAGTTGCATCTTAGCTCCGTTGTATAGCACATCTTTATCTAATTTTGAAATTTAGAATGATTGGTGAAAATTGCAAGTCTTGTCCAGTAAAAAAAAAAATACATATCTATCTATCTATCTATCTATCTATCTGTATCTATCTATATATATATATATATATATATATATATATATATATATATACATACAGGGTGGTGATGGTAAAGGTTGGGGTGGGGAACAAGAGGACTGGAATTTTCCACTGCTCTCTGCATATAGGACCTAACAGGAGAACATCAATATCCTGAATTACAAGGGTCCAGGAGCAAAGTATTCTCACTGAAGACAATTCTTGAAGTCCCAATCTAATTTGGGGTTTACCATTTTACTCATAAAATTTACATTTTCCCTTCATACTGTCGAGACTATTTGTTGTAATATTTGTAGTTCATGAGCATTTATTTGATGACTATGTTTTCCTTTTAAAACTGTAAGCTCTGTGAGGCAAGGCTGACATATTGAATGCCATAAACAGTCTTTGGTTTTTTCTTTACCTCAAATCTACTGTGATGTTAACCAACTTTCCTCTGCTATTTTGTTGTTATTGTCAATGAAGTTCACCATACAGGGGCTGACTGCCATCTCTCTTCTATCCACATCAAAGGTTTTCAATTGGACTATGAATTGACTGCTCTTGAGTTAATATTGAATCCTGGTCCAAGTGGTTGCTTCTACAGTGAAGTCAGATCATGAGGGGCAACATCTCTGCTCAAAGGGCTCCATTCTATGGAAAAGTCTGACCAGCCAGTGTTCCTTAAACAGAGGAGAAAACATATAAGCTGATATGCACCATCTCTTCTCTTTATGAATGAGGGTTTTTCAGGTATCTTTTCAAGCATCTTAAAAGTCCAGGACTATATCTGGCACTTGAAAAATTCCAACCAAGTTAGGTAATTTTATATCTTTTTATACTAATTTTTCTAGGTAATTAACTATAACACACATATGTATTTAAAATATGTTTATTGCAAATAATTGCTATACATTATGAAATATTTTCACACTTATTTAATTAATGCATCAGTTTATATACATTTTTTCATAGTCTACTTAAGAACATATTGGTCTGCGTTGCTATAAACATTCAAAGAATAATTCTTAAAATGTTCCTCATGTACATCTTTGACTTCATAAAAAATACTTTAAATTATGATAATGCATGTTTGTGAATTTCTAGTTTTGTAAGGCAGAGTGTTAGAAATGTTTCTCAACAATTTGTAATAATTCACTTTATAATCTTTAATAAAAATAATGAATAATTGTAATGCATGTCTCTAGAAATAAAATTGCTCTGCACTATATATTTGGGACAAATATTTTAACTTCTTACATTCTATATTTTAGAGGTTAAAATATGGAAACAATCACATATAATACATTTAAATTTAAGTAGTATGTGCAATTAATTCTGCTATATTTTAAATTTTTTTAGGTAAAAGTGACCACTATGAAATTACATTTATTTTTAAATTTTCTTTATAATTGGTGGTACATGTGCTTGTCTGTTACATATAGTGCTTACTTTTGGGGTTTGAGCTTCTAAGGGTATCAATAATGAAAATATTGAACATTGTACCTGATAGGTAATTTTTCAACCCTCACCCCTTTTCCACCCTTCCCCTTTTGGAGTCCCTATTGTCTATTAGTTCTGTCTTTATGTTAATATGTACCCATTATTTAATTCCCACTTGTACGTAAAAATATATGCTATTTGACTTTTTGTTTCTAAGTTAGTTCACTTAGGATATTGGCCTCTATTCCAAGTATGTTGCTGTACAGAACATGATTACATTCTTTTTTATGACTGCATAACATTCCATAGTGTACATATATCACATTTTAAAAATCTTAAGTGTCAAAACATAACTGGACACTTAGGTTGGTTCTATGACTTTGCTATTGTGAATAGTGAACAAATTAGTACAGGTGTCTTTTCAGTATAATGGTTTCTTTTCATTTGGGTAAGAAAATCCCACTACTCAGTAGTGGGATTGTTGGGCTAAATAATAGTTCTACTTTTAGTTATTTGAGAAACCTCTAAACTATTCTCTCTAAAAGTTGAACTAATTTATATTTCTACCAACAATATATAAAATTTCTCTTTTCTCTGCATACACATCAACATCTGTTTTTTGATGTTTTAGTAATAGCCATTCTGACTGGTGTAAGATGATACTGCATTATGGTTTTAATTTCATATCTCTGATGATTAGTGATATTGAGCATTGTTTCATGTGTTTCTTGGCCACTTGTATTTCTTCCTCTGAGAGATGTTGCTCATGTCATTTGCCCAACTTTTAATGAGATGTTTGTTTTCTTTTTGAGTTAAGTTCCTCATAGATTCTGAATATTAGTCCTTTGTCAGAGGCACAATTTGCAAATATTTTTTCTCATTTTGTAGGTTGTCTGTTTTCTCTGTTGATTATTTATTTTGCTATATAGAAGCTTTTTAGTTTAATTAACTGTCATTTTTCTATTTTTGTTTTTGGTGTCTTCATTATAAATTCTTTGCCTAGGCCAATGTCCAGAAAATTTTTTTCTAGCATTTTTCTTCTAGTATTTTTATAGGTTCAGGTAAGAAATTTACATTTTAAACCATTGATATAGTTTGGCTGTGTTCCCACCCAAATCTCATCTTGAATTGTAGCTCTTATAAACCCTATGCATCATGAGAGGGACCTGGAGGGATGTAATTGAATCATGAAGGTGTTCTAATGATAGTGAATAAGTCTCAAGGGATCTGATGGTTTTATAAAGAGGAGTTCCCCTGCACATGCTCTCTTTTTGCCTGCTGCCATGTAAGATGTCCCTTTGCTCTTCCTTTGTCTTTTGTCATGATTTCAAGGCCTGCCAGCCATGTGAAAAAAGTGAGTCCATTAAACCACTTTCCTTTGTGAATTACCCAATCTCAGGTATGTCTGCACTAGCAGCATGAGAACAGACTAATACATCCATATTGAATTAATTTTTGCATATAATGAGAGTAGGTGATCCAGTTTCATTCTTCTACATGTGACTAGCCAGCTACTCTAGAACCATTTATTGAACAGGATGCTCTTTCTCCATTGTTTATTTTTGTCAATTTTGTCAAAGATCAGTGAGTTGTAGATATGTGGCTTTATAATGCATTATCTATTCTGTTCTATTGATCTGTGTACCTATTTTGTACCAGTATCATGCTATTTTAGTAATGTAGCCTTGAAGGAAAATTTAAAGTCCAGCAGTAAAGTCAGGCAAATCTAGATGCCTTTAGATTTGTTCTTTTTGCTTAGAATTGCTTTGGCTATTTGGGATCTTTTTTGGTTCCATATGAAATTTAGAATTTTTTTCCTCAATTCTGTGAAGAATAATATTGGTAATTTAATAGAGATTGCATTGAATTTGTAGAATGCTTTGGGTAGTATGATCATTTTAATGACATTGATTCTTTGAATCCATGAGAATGGAATCTTTTTGATTGTGCCATCTATGATTTCTTTAATCAGTGTTTTATAACTCTTCCTTAGAGATTTATCACCTCCTTGGTTAAATGTATTTCTAGGTTGTTGTCGTTGGGTGGCTATTGTAAATGGAATTGAGTTCTTGATTTGGTTTTCAAGTTGAACATTATTATAGAAATGCAACTATTTCAGGTTGAACATTATGTATAGAAATTCAACTGATTTTACATTGATTTGTATCCTGAAACTTTACTGTATTTATTTATTAAGTCTAGGAGTCTTTTGGAGATATCTTTAGGGTTTTCTGTTTGTATGATTATGTCTTCAGTGACCAGAGATAATTTGACTTGTTTTTTTCCAGTTTTTTTTCTTACCTGATTGCTCTGGCTAAAAACTGCAGTACTGTGTTGAATAGCAGTGGTAAGAGTAGATATCTTTGGCTTGTACTGGTTCTTAAGGGGAATGCTTTCAGCTTTACCCCATTCTGTATAATGTTGGCTGTGGGTTTGTCATAGATCCTCTTATTATTTTGAGATATCTTTCTTCAATGCCTAGTTTGTTGATGATTTTTATCATGAAGGGATGCTGCATTTTATTAAATGCTTTTTCTGTTTCTATTGAAGTGGTCATACAGGTTTTGTTTTTAGTTTTGTTTATGTGATAAATCACGTTGATTGATTTGTGGATGTTGAACCATTCTTGCATTGCTGGAATAAAACTCACTTGATTATGATGAACCATTTTTTTGATATATTGTTGCATTCAGTTTGCTAGTATTTTGTTGAGGACTTTTGCATTGATATTCATCCAGAATATTGGCCTGTATTTTTGTTGTTGTTGTTCTTTTGCCCTTGCTTGATTTTGATTATAAGGGTGATACTGATTTTTTGGAATGAGTTAGGGAGTAATCTCTCTTCTTTAGTTTTTTTTTTTTTTTTTTTGAAAATAATTTCAGTAAGATTCATACTAGCTCTTCTTTACACATCTGGTAAAATGCAGCTGTGAATCTGTCTGGTCCTGGGCTTTTGTCATTGTTGTCGAAAGATGTTTTATTTCTTATTCTATTTAATTACTCATTATTAGTTCAGGATTTGTGTTTCTTTCTGGTTCAATTGTGGAGGGTTGTATATTTCTAGAAAATTATCTATTTCCTCTAGGTTTTCTATTTGGTATGCATAAAAATGTTCATAACAGTCTCTGAAAATCTTTTGCATTTCTATATCAGTTGTAATGCCCCCTTCCTTATTTCTGATTGTACTTTTTTGAATCTTCTCTCATTTTTTATTGACTATTCTAGCTAGCCATATGTCAATTTTTCTTATCTTTACATAAAAACAACTTTTTGTTCATTAATCCATTGTTTCAATTTATTAGTCTTAATCTCATTTAGTTCTGCTCTGATCTTTATTATAATTTCTTCTGCTAGTTTTAGGTTTTGGTTACTCTTGGGCTTATGAGAAACAAAATGCTCTCCTTTGACCTGGGCTACATGAATACCTAGTAGAAAGGTAAATCACAGAAGATGACTCGTTGGCTCCTCATGTACTGGGGCTTCACTCCGTTTTATCAACCAAACACTGTTATAGAGGCTGCTTGCCTGCCTTCTCCTCTATGGTATCTGGGATATCCTTTGCTAGTCCAGGGAATTCCTGTTTTCCTTCTTGAATTAAAGTACACAGAATTGATCTTTATGCACTATTTCACTATTTCCACGTGGCTGAGGTATGACAAAAGCCTTAATACACCATCTCAGGAAAAAAAAAAAACCTAAAATTATGGTATTATTGAATAGGCTATAAATAAAATAGGTTATATAAATAACCTATGTCAAATATGTTATACTACCATGCAGTAGTATGTAATTTTATTTTTTAATTTTTATAGATGAGGGTCTCACAAAATTGCTCAGAATGACCTTGAATTATGTTTTTAATTGACACTAAAGTATAAAATAATGAGACAAAATTACTTAAATGAAAATATAATCATACAATACAAAAGTAAAAACTATGCAAAAACTTATCATTGATTTGAGTCCATAGAATGATTATATTTCATTAAGTATGCAGTAGTTTAAAAATCTAGCAGAATTATTATTTCTTTTTTATTACTTTTTAATTTTTTATTTTACTATAAGTTCCAGGATACATGTGCAGAATGTGCAGGTTTGTCACATAGGTATACATATGCCATGGTGTTTAGCTGCACCTGTCAACCCATCATCTAGGTTTTAAGCCCCACATGCATTAGGTATTTGTCCTAATACTCTGTCTTTCCCTGCCCCCTAACAGGCCCCAGTGTGTGATGTTTACCTCCCTGTGTTCATGTGTTCTTATTGTTCAGCTCTTATTTATGAGTGAGAACTTGCAGTGTTTAGTTTTCTGTTCTGTGTTACTTTGCCAAGAATGATGGCTTCCAGCTTCATCCATGTTCTTGCAAAGGACATGATCTCATTCTTTTTGTGGCTGCATACTATTCCATGGTGTATATGTGACATATTTTCTTTATCTGTTCTATCATTGATGGGCATTTGGGTTGGTTCCAAGTCTTTGCTCTTGTAAATAGTGCTGCAATAAACATATGTGTGCATGTGTCTTTATCAGAAAGTTCTCTTTACAGAGTTCTTTAATTTAGTATGATAGTTTCTACCAATATGGTTAATGTAATGTAATGTACACAGATACTCCACTTTCAGAGAATATAATATATCTAGTATACTATATCTATATCTACTATACTATATCCATGGCATAATATACCTATATGTGTTTTCACATATAGGTTTTTCAGTTTATGAATAAAAATTAAGGCCTCTTTATTTTGAAAATACTGTATGCAAAGCACTTGTTAAAGAATATACAGTATTCTACTTTCCATTTCTAGATTTATGCCAGAGGTCATCATTGCCATCAAAATAAATTATTTGAGCTGTGCATGGTGGCTCACACCTATAATTTCAGCACTTTAGCAGGCTAAGATAGGTGGATTACTTGAGTTCAGTAGTTTGAGACCAGTCTGGTCAACACGGTGAAACAGTGTTTCTACTAAAAACACAAAAATTAGCTGTATGTATTGGTGGGCGCCTGTAGTTTCAAGTACTTGGGAGGCTAAGGCAAGAGAATCACTTATACCTGGAAGGTGTAGGTTGCAGGGAGCTGAGCTAGTGTCACGGCACTCCAGCCTGGGTGACAGAGCTAGACTCCATCTGAAAATAAATAAATAAATAAATAAATAATTCATGAAGTCTTATAATTCAAACTTATAAAAAACTTTTTATTATTTTCATAATCAAAACACTTTTAAAAAATACAGCATATATACCCTTTTTTCATGATTGAAAATGTAATTTTTAAAGAAATAAGTATTTTATTGTAGATGTTAAACATAGCTTTAGTTTAAGCATTTATTAACTTTAACATATGGGAGCTTGCTGAAATATTGCCATTAAAAAAAAATGATGATGATGATAGAAAAGGGGAAACCTTATCAATCCCAAGTCTGAAAGTCACTCTTTGCCTCTTGGAACTATTGTTCTCGATTAAAAATTTACAAAACTTTCTCTTGAACTTTTCACATAAAGGGTGTCAGTGACTTTTAGATATTGTTATGTACAATTACTTAATTTTAGAATTCTTGAAATATTTAGTCATAAATATGACTAAGATTTCTAAAATCATTCATTCACTTATTTCATTCATAATACTTTCATTCACAGATTTAACAAAGAAATATATTGTAAGAATACGTGTAGGTTAAAACTGTCATACAAATGAGGCCCCATTCCTCTTCTCAGAAGCCTCACAGTGAGTAGGGAAATCAATAAATTGAATTTTGATATAGTAAATCCACCATCAGAGGAGTGCACTCAGGGTTATGAAAGCTCAGATCACAGATAATTATGGCATCATAATTTATGATATACAGGAAGTTAGTGGCATGGAAATTGAATCATTCAACTGGAGTAACACAGTTGTGAAAGGAAAGGCATTTTGGAGAGAGAATATCTAATTGTCAAATAGAGGAAATGCTACAGAGAATTACCTATTTTTGGCAATGAAAATGATTTGTTTACTTGTAATATAGAGTATGTGGTACAGAATGTCATAAATGGGAGTGAAGAAAAGGTGGAGTCAAATTATAAGGGTCTCATAGGTACTTAGAAATAAAATAACAAATTAAAGATGATAAGTGGAGATATTAGTATATTTAGCCCTAAATGCATCATCATGCACATAGTATTGATGCTTTTAAAATATTAATAATTCTGGTTAATTTTAATGATGTAAACTTTAAAGACTATTATAAAGTCTTTTTCTTAAAATTGTTTTTAAATTAATAGTAATGATGTATGATCTATAATCATTTAAAAATTAGTTCCATAATTTTTAGAAACTTTATTTGCATATATTTGTTCAGTTTACTACAGCCACACACAGTTTGATAGAGACCATTCATGACAGCACAGAAATCTACCAAAGAAACTCTCCTTTGCTGTAATGAGATCAGAGAAAGTACTATTCTGGTTGCTAATGAGTTTAATTTGTTGAATTTGAACCACTGATTTAGTAACAGAACTATTATGAGTTTAATTAATAATTAATGATGATAATTATTTTTAATGGATGAAATTGTAAGTCAGACCTGAGCTATAATTCCATTAATTACCTGATCTCTATAAATCCTTACTTTATTTGGAGAACCACAATGACATTTTGGGTACCCTGGAATCAACATCAGCTCAGGGACAGTGTCCAGTAGTCCCCAAAATGTCTGATCATTTCCCTTTCCCCAATGCACAGTTGGGTTGGAGGTCACCCTGGGTAAGGATGGGAGGAGTCACTGCATAAATTGTTGATAATATAGTGGGGTCCTTCCTCAAGGGGACCGGCCTTCCCTTTACTCAAGCCTTTCTGGGTCTGTAAATGGGCTCAAGTCTGGAAATTGTTGAGTGCCCTAATCTTTTGTCCATTTGACCTAGAAGCTTTCTGCTTATATATACTAAGTAGGAATGCAGTAAACTTCCTACCAATTTCACTTCTAGGAACACTGTGATTAAGAAGCCAATGCCAGAGCTCTACATGAGTCCAACTATTCTGATTGCTGCTTTGCCTCTGCTGTCCATTACAGTAGCTACACCCACCTTGCCTTTGATGGTTGAGTACTGATACTTGACCCTTGCTACCTCGGAATCCAATTATTTACATTATATTTAAATGTTGTAGTTGAGTGACTGTAGTTCCCATCATTATATCCGACATACAGAGAAGAGCAATTATAGGGCTCTTCAAAGATGCAGGTAACTGCCCTCACAAATCTGTTTCACAAGGCATTGATCAAGTGTATATCTTATGGACCTTACCAGCTGGGATGAGTAGGTCTAAAGTGACTAATCCACTCCACCATCCCAATCTCCCTGAGCTTTTGGATGCCTTCCTCTACATTAAACCAAGGGAGATCAGGCATTTCCAGCTCACTCACAGTGGGCTTTTAATCCATATTTCAGCTAACCAAGCAAATAAACTATTAGAACCTTTTTTAACTCCCTGAACTGAAATATTAATAGCATTTAGTTGGCCCAAATCAATAAATTCAGCCTTATCCAACTCTATGTTCCTTCCAACATTATCCTATACCCTTAATATCCATCCCCATGCCTGTTCTTCAGATTTCTGTTTACATAATTAGAGAACTCAAACAGTTCTTTTCAAGTGTAGCACATCCCCTCATGGGTCACACTCCTCTAAAAATCACCTCTAGGATCCTACTGGGACTTAGTCTAGTTAGAGGTCTAGAAGCAAACATGGGTGTTGGGGGGTGGCTCCTGAAGAGAATCAACATTATTTTGACTGGGAACTGCCTCAGGGGAGGCCATCACTATTCCCTCAGGCAGCACAAGATTTATCTATTCAGACAAAGGTGGAAAGGATGTTGGCAGCATTGGTTGGGGAGGAGATGTTGCCACTACTGGGGATGGGGAAACTGTTTCTTCTGGCAAAAAAGGTTCATTAGCGTTTACAACTCAGTGTTCCCAGATTATCAGGTCCTTCCACACATCCTCATTCCAAGTTGCAGGGTCCCATTCTTTTTCAGTAAATGTCCTTATTTTAACAGTAGACACCTGGCAAGGCTGTGCATTCATCTTTTGTTGCAGGTCAGCCACTCACATAAGAACTTGTGTCTGTTTTCCCACAATTTAAGCTCTTTCTCTGCGGGAGATAAGACTCTTGCTCAGGGCAATTTTAGCAGACTTGAGGATCAGTATCTTCTTCTGAAGCTGAAAGACAGAATCCCTGAGTTCATCATTTTCTTTCATCACTTTGTTTACTGAACTTAGAAGCAACCCACCAGCTTCATTACGTTCCTTGCTTCTCTACATATGGTCAAAGATATTAAGTGCAGTCACTAAACTCCTTGCTGAATCACGAGTGTCAAATACATTTATTTTGCATGGCTCTCTAAACAGTTCATGCCTAAGATTATCAGTGTTTTCCATATTATTAGCAGTAGAGTCCTTAGCATTTTTCTGTCTAATCATATTAAGCAGACACCTCCAGAAACCTGAAAATCAATGAAAGAACTCCATTGTTAATATTCTGTTCCACTAGAACCACTCCTGGCACCAAAATCTGTATTAGTCAGGGTTCTCTGGAGGGACAGAACTAATAGGAGATACATAAAGGGGAGTTTATTAAGTATTAACTTAGAGGATCACAAGGCACCACAATAGGCTCTCTGCAACCTGACGAGCAAGGAGAGCCAGTCTGAGTCCCAAAACTGAAGAACTTGGGGGTCTGATGTTTGAGGGCAGGAAGCATCCAGCATGGGAGAAAGATATTGGCTGGGGGGCTAGGCCAGTCTTTTCTTCTCATGTTTTTCTACCTGCTTTATAATCGCTGGCATCTGATTAGATTGTGTCCACCATGTTAAGATAAGAGTGGGTCTGACTTCCCAGCCCACTGTCTCAAATGTTAATCTCTTTTGGCAACACCCTCACAGACACATCCAGGATTAATACTTTATATCCTTCAATCCAAAGTTGACACTCAGTATTAACCATTGCTGCATATATAAAGTGTAATGCGAACAACAAACATTACATTTCAAAAAATACAATTGAGAAAAAGATAGGTTCAATTCAATTAGTAACAGATTTTTCATTATAATCATTTTTAAGTTAAATTATTTTGACATGTTAAATTTATGGAAGTGCATTAGGAAATGTTTATTTGTATTAGATTTCATTTATTTGTTTTCCCTATTTATTTCTCAGAGGACCTAATATAATTGTGCTTTCATTCTAACTACTGCCTTTTTTTGCTAATGGTTAACTTTAAATGTAATAAACCATTTAGCCTAGTTTTAAAAATAGTTTTTATAAACATAATATATGTTCATTGTAGAAAATGCATTTCTTTTATAAAAGCACATATTCCAGAAGGAGGTAACTAAGGCAAGATAAAGCCAAAGTTGAAGTGTTTGTGTTGCTAAAATCTTCTCTGCTAGTCCAACTTCAATGAATAAGCCCAAAAATTAACTTTGGTTTGAGAGATTACTATTAGCAACAAGATGCTTCGAAAGTACTGTGTCAACATTATGTCAGACAAAAGACCTCTTTAAAAATTTAACGTGATGCAATTTTACTTATTATTACTTCAATTTAGCAAATGTTAATTATTGCCTATAAGCTGGGCACTCACTGATCTATCTAAAGTAATATTATTTTTTCCTTATTGATTCATCTAAATTCCAATCTTTGTAAAATATGTTCATTGTAATGATTTATTGGTTTTTCACCTTCAAGATAAATGTAAATTTTATCTTGAAATAATTCACTAAAAATGAAAATTTTTATATTTGTTCCCCATATATTTTACAAACATATAATTTTCTATCTGTCTATCTATCTATATATCTACCTACCTACGTATCTATGCTGATTATGCAACCCAATTTAGAGTTTCCTAAACCATTTCTCAAACAGAAAGCATTCTGTCAATAAAATGAAATCATGAAGGTGTCTTCCATTTTTTGTATACAGTTGATTCAAAATGGGCAAAATTTTATTAACTATAGTAGCTACTGGAAACTTCATTTAATATGAAGAATAGATCGAAAAGAAAAAAAAAAGCCATGCCCAGTGACCTGAATACCTTACATATTAGAAAAAGGGCAAAATGAAAACGTTATGAAAAGCCTTGGAGAAGCTGAAATTCAGAGAAAATATAAACCAAAGGCTTTTGAAATTGGGAAATTAATCTTTGTTTAAAGATATCTAATAATGCACTATGGGTTCTAAATGCATGTCCAAAACCTATAAAAACTAGAGAGTAACATTCCATTCTAGTAAGTTGTCTTCAATGGAAGAAGCATATAAGTGATGCCAAATCCTCAGTTGCCAATAATATTCTTTCAGGCAGCAGACCTACTTTCCTTAGCGCAAGGCTCTAGCTTTCCCAAACGATTGTCATTTGGATTTCAGAAACAAAACAATTTATCCTTTCTGTTTGTAGTTAGAAACAGAACTGATAACACAATGGTTATTTTTTTCTTTTTGGACAGTGGCTATTCTTTTTTTCATTTGCAAATCTGCATTTATAAAACAATGGTGTGGTAGAAAGTCACACATCAAATTAACAAGGAAAAGTTTAGAAATGTTTTGTTACATTTTACATATTTCAACATCGCAAAGGTGGCATCATGATAATGCAATAACTTGTTTAAAAAGTGAAAAAAATAAGTAAATGTTATCTTTCATACATAATGTTAGAAAATTTGAACCTGTTAAATTGACATCAGATAGAAAGCTCCAAGACACAGGCAACTGCAGTTCTGGAAGATCCATACAATGGTGATCTTGAGGAAATTACACATGAGTTTTTTAAGGAGTTGATTCCCACATTGAAGTCAATACCATTATGTTAGAGTGCTGTATTTGAAATTGAACCTCTCTGTGATTGTCTACATAAAAATAGTTCCATTTTTCAAAACACTTCTTTCATTAGGAACAGAAACAAATGACCTCCAGGAATAAATAAAATATTTTTCTCCACCATTGCTATTGTTTTTAGAGTTGAAAATTTATCTATTTATTAGTCACTCCACTACCTTATCCATCCCAAAATCTGTACATTTCACACTTTGTAGAAAAATCAGTTGAAAAAAAACCCAGTGGATTTGTGTGTGTGTGTGTGTGTGTGTGTGTGTGTGTGTGTATAAATGTATAACTACATTTTTTATTATGTAGTTTCTGGCAAATATTTTAGGATTAATTTTTTTAGCTGCTGAATTTTACTACGGTGGCAATGTTTGCTTAAGTCAAATTATGTGAAATTATGTAGTGATTTCTAGGAATAAAATATTCTGAAAACAGTGGGTGTAGAGGGACGTCTCGGTTAGCATCAACTTACTGAAAGTGAAATCTTTTGAATATTCAAATAAAAAAGTAAGAGTAATGGGAATGACAAATAACCAGGAAACACAATAATGAAAATATGAAATGAAAAAGAAAATCCTGGAAATAGTAAATATGAGAGAGAAAAGAAAATACAAAAAAATATTTATTTAACTGGGCTACTCTTAGTAGCACCAGGTATAAGCAACCTTCACTTCTAGCTTCAGATATGTTTCAACTCTCATTCATTTTGAAGGCTAATTATATGACCTAAAATGTCGTCTTAAGAAGAGTTTGCCTTTATCTTGCTTTACCAAATACTCATTATCAAGGGGAGACCAATTAATAACTATTCTAGCAACCTGTAATAAAAAATGTGACCTTGCTACAATTTCACCATGAATCTCATTTAGACTTTTTCTAATGTATTTATCCAGTACTTTGTATTGAGTTATAAGGCCATGAATTAGCCAAAAGTATAATTATGTCAAAGGCAATAATTGTATAACTGACTGAAATCTTAGAGATACCCTTATTCTTGCACATCACAATTCCCTAAAAGAAAAAGCTTGTTCTGTAGCTGCATTTCTAGAAGAATTCTGTTTGATAACAAAACTATGTTACTGTTGCTTAACTTGGGAGCCAAAAACCTTAGAACTGAGGGCAGAATTCTTTTAAAAGCATAGCCGGAAGTTTAATAGTAAATGCATTAAACAATTTCTGCTTATTTTCTCTAAATACTTGACATAGTGAGGTCATTTGAAATCCACTTTAACAGAATCTTCACAGAATAAGTGGAAATTAGTACTATCTTGATTTAACATTGGTCTTGCATTAGTAACTGATGTAACATTGACCTTAAACAGTTTTTGAAATGAAAATTTTAAAAGAGGAAGAATGTGCGTTTAAATTCCAGAGTGGCAATCCTTCCTTCCTTCCCTCCCTCCCTCCCTCCTTTCTTTCTTTCTTTCTTTCTTT
>PVKP010002043.1:0-131050 GCA_004027715.1 Plecturocebus donacophilus
TAGTTTATTGAGGGTTTTTAGCATAAACGGCTGTTGAATTTTGTCAAAGGCCTTCTCTGCATCAATTGAGATAATCATGTGGTTTTTGTCTTTGGTTCTGTTTATGTGGTGAATTACATTTATAGACTTGCGTATGTTGAACCAGCCTTGCATCCCCGGGATGAATCCTACTTGATCATGGTGGATAAGCTTTTTGATACGCTGTTGCAATCGGCTTGCCAGTATTTTATTGAAGATTTTTGCATCTATGTTCATCATGGATATTGGCCAAAAGCTATCTTTAACCAAGGAATTCACAAAGAGACTTGACCCCCTGAAAGCATCCAAAATTGAAGTCAAATGATCAGACACAAAATACATAACAATTACATCCTCAAGATGCAAAAATATAAAATGTAAAAATGATTCATTCAAATGAAAGCAAATTCAAAAAATAAATGGTAGCTCCAAATGAGAAAGAATAAGCACAGGAACTCTGGCAGTACAAAAAGACACAGTATGTTAAGTCCTCCAAAAGATCACATTAGTTCTCTAGCATGAATCTTAACCAAAATAAAAATTCTGAAAAGAATAAAGAATTCAAAATATGGATTATAAGAAAGTTCAAAGAGATACAAGAGAAAGTTGAAAACCAACACAATGAAATCAGAAAAACAATTCAGAATATTAATGAAAAAGTTACCAAAGAGAGATATTTAAAAAACAGATAACTTCTGAAAATAAAAAAAATATTGAGGGAATTTAAAAATACAGTTAAAAGCCTTAACAATATACTAGATTAAGCAAAAGAAAGAATTTCAGAGCTTAAGGACCAGTCCTAGCCAGGTGCAGTGGCTCACACCTGTAATCCCAGCACTTTGGGAGGCTGAGGTTGATGGATCACAAGATCAGGAGTTTGAGTCCACTCTGGCTAACATAGTAAAAGCCCATCTCTACTAAAAATACAAAAAATTATCTGGGTGTGGTGGTGTGCACCTGTAATCCCAGCTACTCAGTAGGCTGAGGCAGGAGAATCCTGTGAACCAGGGAGGTAGAAGTTGCAATGAGCAGAGATCATACCATTGCACTCCAGCCTGGCCAACAGTATGAGACTCCACCTCAAAAACAAACAAACAAACAAACAAACAAAAAAAAATAGTCCTTTCAATTAACCAACTCAGAAAAAAATAAAAAAATTTTTAAAAGATAAAGCATTCAAGAAATATGAGGTAATGTAAAGCATCCAAACCTGTGTGCAACAGGCATTCCTGAGGGTGAAAAAGGGAAAGTATTAAGTTTAGAAACTGTATTTCAGCCATCATTCAGGAATAATGATATCATTCAGTAATAATTTAGAAAATCATCCCTGGTCTAAATAGAGAAGTAGACATCTAGGTACAAGCAACTTGGAGAATACCTGGAGAATTCTCTGAAAGACAAACCTTATTGAGACATATAGTCATCAGACTATCCAAAGTAAACATGTAGGAAAAAATATTGAAATCAGCTAGAGAGAAATGTAATCACTTATAAAGGAAATCTCATTAGACTAACAACAGATTTCTCAGCAGAAACCATACAAACCGGAAGAGATTAGAGAGCTATTTTTATCTTTCTTAAAGGAAAAAGAAATGCCAGCCAAAAAATTTTATTGTCTTTTCTTTCTTTTTCCTTTTTTGTTTTTTTAGACAGAGTCTTGCTCTGTCACCCAGGCTGGAGTGGCATGATTTTGGCTCACTGCAATCTCTGCCTCCTGGGTTAAAGCAATTCTCCTGCTTCAGCCAAAAATTTTATATCATGTCACACTAAGCTTTATAAATGAAGGAGAAGTGAAGTTTTTCTCAGAAAAGCAAGCACTAAGCAAATTTGTCACCACTATACTGGTCCCCCAATAAATGCTCAAAGGAGTTCTAAACATGGAAACAAGCAGACAATCCTTGCTATCACAAAGCTCGCAAAAATTCAAAGCTCACAGATACTATAAAGAAATTACACAATTGAGAGTAAAGAGCAACTAGATAACAAACTATGACAGGAAACAAACTTCACATGTCAGTATTAATACTGAAATAAAAGACCTAAATGCTCCACTTAAAAGTATAGTATTGCAAATTAAATAAAAATCAGTAAGACTTGACTATTTTATGCTTACAAGAAACACACCAGAGAGGTAAAGACAACCACAGACTCAAAGTAGAAGACTGAAGAAAGATATACCATGCAAATGGAAACAAACAACCAGGAGTAGGTATGATTTTATCAACATCAACAATAAAAAAGACCAAAAAAGACATTATATAATGATGCAGGTTTCAATTCAACCAGAAGATGTAACTATTGTAAATATATATGCACCCAATGCCATAGCATCCAGATTCATAAAACAAATAATACAAGACCTAAGAAAAGAGACAGAGAAGAATACAATAATAGTGGGGACTTCAATATCCCACTGAAGGAGTAGAAATATCAATGATGCAGAAAGTGAAAAAAGAAATTCTGGACACAAATGGACTCTAGACCAAATGGAACTAATAGACATTAACAATACATTTTACCCAACAAATGCAGAATACAATTTTTCTCATCTGCACATGGAACATACTCCAAAATAGACCATATGATTGGCCATAAAGCAAATATCAATAAATTCAAAAAATGAAATTATATGAAATATCTTTTCAGACCACAGCAGAATAAAATTAGAAATGAATACAAACAGTGTTCAACCACACTAAACAGCAAAAATAAAGCAAATAACAAAAAGATTCTGAGATTAATGTAAATAGAAACACAGTATACTAAAACCTATGGGATACAGCAAACTCAGTCCTAAAAGGAAAAGTTTATAGTGTTAAATGTCAACATCAAGAAAACCAAAAGATTTTAAATTAATAATCAAATTTCCTACCTCATGAAAGTAGAATAAAAAAGTATAAACCAAACCTAAAGCTAGTAGTAGAAAAAAAAAATCAGTGCCAAAAATAAAATAAAAAGATTCAAAGGATTTTTAAAAATGAGGTTTTTTGAAAAAATAATATTTGATATACTGCCAGCTAGATTAACCAAAAAAATATATTAAAATAAGCGAAATTAGAAGAGGTAAAGTTTACATCAAAATTGATACCACAGAAATAGACAAGATCTTCAGGGACTACTATGAATATCTCTGTGCACAGAAACTAGAAAACCTAGAGGAAATAGATACATTCCTAGAAACTACCACCTTTCAAAATTGAACTAGAAAAAAATGGAAATCCTGAACAGACCAATAATTAGTAGTGAAATTGAATTAGCATTAAAAAAAATACAACCAACCAAACAAAAGATGGATTCAGCTGAATTTTACTAGATGTACAAAGAAGAGATGGCACCAATCTTACAGAAACTATCCCAAAAAATCAAGAAGGAAGGAATTCTCCCTAACTCATTCTATGAAGCCAGTATCAGATATAGCTTCAGATACCAGAATTTGGACGTTATGTAAAAAGGAAGCTATAGGCCAATATTTATGATGAACATAAATACAAAGATCCTCAACAAAATAATAGAAAACTGAATCCAATAGCACTTAAAATACACTGTGGTCAATTGGGGTTTATTCCAGAAATGTTATGATAGTTCCACATATACAAGTCAATAAATGTTATTTGCCACATAATTAAATACCAAACCATATGATTACCTCAATCAATGCAGAAAAAGCATTATATAAAATTCAATATCCCTTCCTGATAAAAAATATCAAAAAACTAGGCATCAAAAAACAAAGCTCAAAATAAAATTAAAAAACTAAAAACAATATATTACACACCCACAGCCAACATTATACTGAGTAAGGAAAAGCTGAAAGCATTTTCTCTAAGAACTGGAACAAGGCAAGAACTGGAACATACCCGCTCTCACCACTTTTATTAAACACTGTACTAAAAGTCTTAAACTGATCAAGCAAGAGAAAGAAGTAAAAGGCATTCAAATTTGAATAGAGAAAATAAAGTTATCTCTGTTCATTGATGGCATAATTGTTTACCAAGAAAGCCTTAAAGACTCCTCCAAAAGATTCTTAGATTTAATAAGTGACTTCAGCAAAGTTGCAGAATACAAAATTAACATGCACAAATCAATAGCACTTCTAAACACCAATAACATTCAAACTGAGAACCAAATCAAGAACTCAATTCAATTTACACAGACATAAAAATAAATAAGTAAAATACCTCAGAATACATTTAACCAAGGAGGTGAAAAGTCTCTACAAGGAGAATGATAAAACATTGATGAAAGAAATCATAGATGCCACAAACAAATGGAAAAACATCTCATGCTCATGGATAGGTCATTAAAATGACCATACTGCCCAAAGCAATCTACAGATTTAATGCAGTCCTTGCCAAATTACCATAATTTCTTATACAATTAATAAAAATAATCCAAATCTTGTATGGAACCAGAAAAGAGCCCGAATAGCCAAAACAATCCTAAGAAGAAAGAACAAATCTAGAAGCACACCATGTCCTGATTTCAAACTGCACTATAAGGCTATCGTAACCAAAACAGTGTGGTACTGATGCAACAGTAGACACATATATCAATGGAACAGAATAGAGAATGCAGACATAAAGCTACTTAACTACAATCAACTGATCTTCAACAAAGTTGATAAAAATATACAGTGGGGAAAGGACACCCAATAAATGGTGCTGGAAAAATTGCATAGCCATATGCAGAGAAATGAACTGGACTCTTATCTCTCACTATGTACAAATACTAAATCAAGATAGATTAAAGATTTAAATGTGAGACATGAAACTATAAAAATCCTAGAAGCAAACCTATGAAAAACTCTTCTAGGTAATGGCCTAAGCAAAGAATTTATGACTAAGATTTCAAAAGCAATTGCAACAAAAACAAAAATAGACAAATAGGACTTAATTAAACAAGAAAGCTTCTTAGCACAATGAAGTAAATAACATAGTAAACAGGCAACCTATAGAATGGGAGAAAATATTTGCAAACTATGCAGCTACCAAATGACTAACATCCAGAATCTATAAGGATCTCAAATAAATCAGCAGCAACAACAACAAAAACCCAAAGAACTCTATTAAAAAGTAGGCAAAGGGCATGAACAGAAATTCTTCAGAACAAGATATACAAGCAGCTAACAACCATAAAAAACGTTCAACATTACTAATTATCAGAGAAATGTAAATTAAAACTACAATGACATACAACCTCACACCAGTCAGAATGGCTATTACTGAAAAGGGAACACTTGTACATATTACTGGGAATTTCAGTTAGTACAAACTCTGTTGGAAACTGTATGGAGATTTGTCAAAGTACTAAAAATAGAAATATCCTTCAATCTAGTAGTCCCACGACTGGGTATTTACCTAAAGGAAAAGAAATTATTATATCAGAAATATTCATGCACTTATATGTTTATCACAGCACTATTCACAAGAGCAAAGTCATAGAATCAACCTAAGTGTCCATCAATGGATCAGGAAAAGGTATATATACACTATGGAATATGATGCAGCCACAAAAAAAAGTGGTATCATTTTTTTTTGCAGTAACATAGATGTATCTGGAGGTCATTGCCCTCAGTAAAATACCTCAGAAACAGAAAATTCAGTACTGTGTGTTCTCACTTGTAAGTGGAAGCTAAACAATGGGTACATGCAAGTAAAAAGGGTAATAATAGACACTGGTGACTCCAAAAGGAGGTAAGGTGGGAGGAGGTGACAGTTGAAAAATTCCCTACTGGGTATAATGTTCAGGTGATGGGTTCACTAAAAGTATAGACATTACCAATACAAAATATATCCAAGTAAGAAAACTGTATATGTACTTCCTGAATCATAAATAAAAAAGTAAGCAACCCCCCCATATTGTCATGTAAATAGGTTCAGAAACAGCATTTGACAAAATTCAACATCCTCTCCTGATTGAAACTCTAAATAAATTAGGTGTGTATGTAATGTTCCTCAACATGATAAAGACCACATAAGACAAGCCCAAAGCTAACATCATTCTCAGAGGTGAAAATTTGAAAGTGTTTTCACTAAGATCAGGAACAAGACAAAGTCTCTCACTCACAGAACTTCTATTTGAAATAAGTTGTGAATGTCTTAGCTGGAGCAATTAGGTAAGAAAAATAAGTAAAAGTCATCTAAGTTGAAAAGGAAAAAGTGGACAAGCACAGTGTCTCACACCTGTGGGCTACAGTACTTTGGAGGCTGAGGTAGCTGGATTGCTTGAGCCCAGGAGTTCAAGATCAGCCTAAGCAACATAGTGAAACCTTGTTTCTACAAAAAATACAACTAGCCAGGCATGATGGCACACCTGCAGTCCCAGCTGCTTGGGAGATTGAGGTGAGAGGATTGCTTGAGCCTGGGAGATTTAGTGAGACTGCAGTGAGCTGCGGTCATGCCACTGCACTTCAGGTGGGGCGACAGAGCAAGATCCTGTCTCAACAACAACAATTAAAAAAAAAAAACAGAAAGAAAAGGGAGGAAGGCAGGCAGGCAGGCAGGCGAAGGAGTAAAAATAAAATTGTTTCTATTTACAGAAGTCATGATCTTATATATAAAAGACAGTAAAATACTCTTAGAACTGATAAATTCAGTAAAGTTGAAGGACACAAAGTCAAAATACAAAAATTAGTGTATTTCTATGTATTAACAAAACTATTTTTAAAAATATAGAAAATATTCCCATTTACAGTAATATCAAGAAGAATAAAATGTTTAGAAATAAATGTAACCAAGAAAATTATAGACTTGTACACTGAAAATGTAAAACATTGATAAAAAGAAATTCAATAAAATTTAAGGAAATGAAAAGATGTATCATGTTCATGGATCAGAATAAGTAATATTGTTAAAATTTCTGTACTACCCAAAGTGGGCTACAGATTCAAACTGATCCCTATCAAAATTCCAATGAAATTGGAAAAGAAAAAAAATCTTACAGCATTTTATCTAATTTTTTTTTTATGAAGATTTTCACTAATTTCATTGTGCCATAATTACTGTGAATATGTCTTATCTTTTAAACAGAGATATTCTAAATAACAGAGACATTGACTTGAATCCTGATGCTACCACTTTAGTTTATATTAAGCACTTTATATACAGAAAAATAAGACAGAGTACTTGCCTTCGGTTTTATATGGTGCTCCATTTCAGCAAGGATAAAGCCTATGTAGGAAATATCCATAGGGACATCAAATAAGCCCGGAGGCAACTAACCCAGTCTGAGTATAAGGATTTTATAGAGGAGATGACTCTAGTAGATTTCAGAAAGGTGAAGAAGGATGCATGTGGATCCTTCCTATCTTTGTTATGGAAAACAATATTAGCAAAGGTAGTGAGATAGGAAATATCCTTACAGAGTGGTATGGAGGAAGCTTACAATATGAGGCATGAGTAAAAGAAGATAAAGTTGGAGAGGTAGGAAGGATTGATATGCTAGAGCACCTAGTGCACTAAATACTAGACCAGGTATCTTGGATTTTTCATTCCAAAGACTGATTCAATCAAGGCATGTGACCTTGGTTTGTATATATGTAAAACAGAGGTAGTTCTTATGTCAAATGCTGTTTAAGAAAAGAAATAACATAATACATGCAAAGCTCTTAACAGATGCTTGTCAGAGAGGAGACATCCAAAAATGTTAAGTTATCTCCCCTTTGCTTTATTCACACTATCTTTAAGAAGTCCAAGCCCATGAACCTACTTTTTGAGATAGTCCTAGATATGGGTGTAAGTTTCAGGGGCCTCACCCCCTGAGCCCATGCCTTCTTCACTGGTACTCTCACATGTTCTCCACTCTTCTGGGAATTCCTGATGCTCAATTCTGCTCTGGGGCTCATTTTGCACGGACACTGATTGCACTCCTATGACTTGGGATAGGCAATTTCCCTTCAAATGCTTTCAGAGCTATGAGATAGGCTAGCTATTCTTTAAGAGAGTAGATAATTTACTCTTTACTCTTCCATGGACCGTAGTACTCTTTCAGTTTTGAAGTCTTTTTTTGTTGATAAACTTGGAGCTTTTATAATTTAAATTTCTGGGCTACAACTCATATGAGTGATACCATACTGCTCTATCCACTCCAGGACTGGGCTTGTATGTTTAAAATTTTTCCTAACTTAGTATCTCTGTAAGTTTCCTGGGCTCTACCTCTCACCAGAAAACACCCAAAGCAGAGGACCCTAGTGTACCCTGTTCATTAAAGGAGACATGAAACAAGACAGAGTCTATTTTCAGCCCCACAGACTTTTTCACCATTTGTCTCAAATAGTCTAAGAATGTTTGTGAAAACAGAATTTGTTATGGTCTTTTCTTTTTTTTTTTAATTACCAAATGCCTCATTTTTAAATTATACTTTAAGTTCTGGAGTACATGTGCAGAATGTACAGGTTCGTTACATAGGTATACACATGCCTTGGTGGTTTGCTGCATCCATCCCCCATCATCTACATTAGGCATTTCTTCAAATGTTACCCTCCCCAACCCCTCCACCCCCTGCTATCCCTCCCCTAGCACCCTACTCCTTTACAGGCCCCAGTGTGTGATGCTCCCCTCCCTGTGTCCATGTGTTCTCATTGCTCAACACCCACTTATAAGTGAGAACATGTGGTGTTTGGTTTTCTGTTCTTAAGTCAGTTTGCTGAGAATGATGGTTTCCAGCTTCATCCATGTCTCTGCAAAGGATGTGGACTCATTCTTTTTTATGGCTGCATATATTTCATGGTGTGTATGTGCCACATTTTCCTTATCCAGTCTATTTTTGATGAACATTTGGGTTGCTTCCAAGTCTTTGCTATTGTAAACAGTGCAACAATAAACATACCTGTGCATGTACATAATAGAACAACTTATAATCCTTTGGGTATATACCCAGTAATGGGATTGCTGGGTCAAATGATATTTCTATTTCTAGATCCTTGAGGAATTGCCACACTGTCTTTCACAATGGTTGAACTAATTTACACTCCCACCAACAATGTAAAAGTGTTCCTATTTCTCTACCTCCTCTCCAGCTTCTGTTGTCTCCTCATTTTTTAATGGTCACCATTCTAACTGGCATGAGATGGTATCTCAATGTGATTTTGATTTGCATTTCTCTAATGACCAGTGATCATGAGCTTTTTATCATATGTTTGTTGGCTGCATAAATGTCTTCTTTATTTATTTATGAAAAGAAGTGTCTGTTCATATCCTTTGCCCATTTTTGATGGGGTTGTTTGTTTGTTTTTCTGTACATTTCCTTAAGCTTTTTGTAGATTCTGGGTATTGGTCCTTTGTCAGATGGGTAGATCGCAAAAATTTTTCCCATTCTATTGATTGCCAGTTCACTCTGATGATTGTTTCTTTTCCTGTACAGAAGCTCTTAAGTTTAATTAGATCCCATTTCTCTATTTTGGCTTTTGTTGCCATTACTTTTAGTGTTTTAGTCATGAAATCCTTGCCTATACCAATGTCCTGAATGGTATTTCCTAGGTTTTCTTCTAGGATTTTTATGTTGTTAGGTCTTATGTTTAAATCTTTACTCCATCTGGAGTTAATTTTTGTATAAGGTGTAAGGAAGGGAGAAAGGGGTCCAGTTTCAGTTTCGATATGGCGAGCCAGTTTTCCCAATACCATTTTTTAAATAGGGAATCCTTTCCCCATTGCTTGTTTTTGTCAGGTTTGTCAAAGATCAGATGGTTGTAGATGTGTGGCATTACTTCTGAGACTTCTATTCTATTCCATTGGTCTATATCTCTGTTTTGATACCAGTACCATGCTGTTTTGATTACTGTAGACTTGTAGTATAATTTGAAGTCAGGTTGCATGATACTTCCAGCTTTGTTTTTTTGTTTGGTATTGTCTTGGCTATGCGTGCTCTCTTTTGGTTCCATATGAAGTTTAAAGTGTTTTTTTCCAATTCTGTGAAGAAGGTCAGTGGTAGCTTGATGGGCATAGCATTGAATGTATAAATTACTTTGGGCAGTATGGCCATTTTCATGAAATTGATTCTTCCTAACCATGAGCATGGAATGCTTTTTCATCTGTCTCCTCTCTCATTTCCTTGAGCAGTGATTTGTAGTTTTCCTTGAAGATGTCCTTCACATCCCTTATTAGTATTGTATTGTATTAGTATTATATTGTATTCCTAGGTATTTTATTCTATTTGTAGCAATTGTGAATGTGAGTTCGCTCATGATTTGGCTCTCTGTTTGTCTGTTATTGGTGTATAGGACTGCTTGTGATTTTTGTGCACTGATTTTGTATCCTGAGACTTTGGTGAAGTTGCTTATCAGTTTAAGGAGATTTGGGGCCAAAACAATAGGGTCTTCTAAATATACAATCATGTTGTCTGCAAATAGTGACAACTTGATTTCTTGTTTTCCTAATTGAATGCTCTTTATTTCTTTTTCTGGCCTGGTTACCCTTGCCAGAACTTCCATTACTATGTTGAATAGAAGCGGTGAGAGAGGACATCCTTGCCTTGTGATGGTTTTCAAAGAGAATTCTTTTAGTTTTTGCCTGTTTATGATATTGACTGTGGGTTTATCATAAATACCTTTTATTATTTTGAGAAACGTTCCATTGTGGTCTCTTTCTTAATACCAGAATCCTTTAGATGTGTATGCCAAATATATTGACTGGTCTGTATGTACTACAATAGTGCTTGACACATATAGTACATGTTCTGTAAATATTAATAGGCAAGATAAATAATGAAGGAAGAAAAAGAAATAAAGAATGAAGAAAAAAAAAGGCAGACAGGCCTGGCTGGTGCATACTAAGGCATTCAATAAATATTTTAAATTAATATGAATGATAAAACACATATAGTGGTCACTCCTGAAAATGTAAGTTTTAGATTTCAGATTAAACTACTGAAAAAAAAGTTTTTCAACATAGCAGAAATTATTTAATTTCAACTCACATGGTTGAGAGAGTAAGTTTTAAAATCACAGGCAAATTCGTGAAGCATTCCATATTTAAAAAAGTTAATGAAGGGTTGGGAACTGGTACTCTATATGCTATAACTTTGGGAGGCTGTGGCAGGAGGATTATTTGATGCCAGTAATTCAAGACCAGCATGGGCAACATAGTGAGACCCTGTCTCAACAATAAACAAATTTAAAAATTAGCCTGGCATGGTGGCATCTGCTTGTAGTCCTAGCTCCCTGTGAGGCTGAGGTGGGAGGATCACTTGAGCTCAGGAGTTCAAGGTTGCAGTGAGCTACAATCATGCTGCTACACTCTAGCCTGGGTACCAGAACAAGACCTTGTCTTTACAAACAAAATAAAATAAAATAAGAGTAATAAAAGAGGACAATGAAGTCAAAGAAAGTACATGAAGAATTTTAAGAATCTTTTCATGAGCAGAAATGGAAAGACAGCGTTTCTGAGGATCCCAAGTTACCTGCCTTATGTTCCATCTTTAACAGTGAACTCACTAATCTTGGTAGGTATACTCCATTCCACTGTCCCCCACAGTCATGAATGCAAAGTCTGAAAATTAGATAGCTTATTCTTCCCTGTAACAAACATGTGAATAGTATCATAAATTACTTCCACCCAGGGCAATGACACAATAACTGTTCCACGGTTCAGCTAAAATTGATAATATGCTTCAGAGAGCTAGAGATAAAGACTTTAGATCAATGATTTATAGATGTAGATTCATGTGCATTTTTTCCAGTATCTCAATAATACATTATGCAGTTGGTCTTTTGCTGTGAATTGTGGGAAGATATATTGGACCATATATCAGACAGAGAAGAGCAACAGACCTTTTGCTAAACATGAAATCATGATCCGATTTCTGTAATAAAAAGTGATTCAGTGATTCTCTTGCAACATTTTATATTTGGAAGGCTAGGTGAATGAAGATTATATATAATAGAATTTGCCAGTGATATAATACTCATATGCATAGGTTTATAGAAAATAACAGTAACAACATCATTTTTTCCCAAGTGTATGCAATTTATTACATATTTTAAGTATATGATTTAAGGGCCACAAAAATGCCCTAAGATTGAAAGGGCATGGGGGAATGAGGCTCCATTATGTTATAGTGATTTTTTTTTGTACATGAATAAATTCTTTAGTGGTGATTTCTAGGATTTTGGTGTACTCATTGCCTGTGCAATGTGCACTGCACACAATTTGTAATCTTATCTTTCACCGTCCTCCCACCCTTTCCCCTAAGTCTCCAAATTTTATTGTGTCATTCTTAGGCCTTTGCATCTTCATAGCTTAGCTTCCACTTATAAGTGGGAACACACAATGTTTGGTTTTTCATTCTTGAGTTGCTTCCCTTAGAATAGTGGTCTCCTCCATATATATATAATATTCCATGATATATGTGTGTGTGTGAGTATATATATATATATATATATATATCTAGGATATATATATCCACACACATATATATATATCCCAGATATATATATATATATATATGCATATATGCATATATGTGTGTGTGTGTGTGTGTGTGTGTGTATGTATAGATATGTGGATAAACTGTGATGTGTGTGTGTATATATATATATGTGTGTGTGTGTGTGTATCACAATTTCATTCCTGTTTATGGCTGAGTAGTATCTCATGTGAGATATATATATATGTCACAATTTATCCACTCATTGATTGATGGGCATTTGGGCTGGTCCATATTTTTGCAGTTGAAAATTGTGCTGCTATAAATGTGCATGTGCAAATATCTTCTTCATACAGTGACTTTTTTTTCTCTCGTTAGATACCAAGGATTAGAATTGCTGGATCAAATGGTAGATCTATTTTTAGTTCTTTAAGGAATATCCACACTGTTTTCCATAGTGGTTTTACAAGTTTACATCCCCACCAGAAGTATAAAAATGTTCCCTTTTCACCACATCCATGCCAACAACTATTATTTTTAAATTTTTTGATTATGGACATTCTTGCAAGTGTAAAGTGGTACGCATTGTGGTTTTGATTTGCATTCTCATGATCATTAAGGGTGTTGAGCATTTTTTCATATATGTGCTGGCCATTTGTATATCTTCTTTTGAGAATTGTCTATTTATGTCTGTAGCCCACATTTTGATGGGATTTTTGTTTTTCTTGCTGATTTTTTTGGAGTTCCTTATAAATTCTGGACATTTGTCTTTTGTCAGAAATATAGATTGCAAAGCTTTTTACCCACTCTGTGGGTTGTCTGTTTACTGTGCTGATTATTTCTTTGGCTGTGCAAAAGCTTTTTATTTTAATTCAGTTACATCTATTTATCTTTGTTTTTGTTGCATTTACCTTTGGCTTCTTGGTCATGAAGTCTTTGCCTAAGCAAATATCTAGAATGCTTTTCCAATGGTGTCTTCTAGAATTGTTATGCTTTCAGGTCTTAGATTAAAGTCCTTGATCCATCTTGAGCTGATTTTTGTATAAGGTGAGGGATGAAGATCCAGTTTCATTCTCTACATGTGGCTTGTCAATTATCCCAACACCATTTGTTGAATAGTGTGTGATTTCTCAACTTTATATTTTTTCTTGCTTTGTTGAAGATCAATTGGCTGTAAATATTTCACTTTATCTTGGGGTTCTCTATCCTGATTCATTGGTCAATATGCCTATTTTAATATAAATGCCATGTTGTTTTGGTGACTATGGCCTTATAGTATAGTTTGAAATTGACTAATGAGAAACCTCCAGATTTGTTGTTTTTGCTTGGTCTTGCTTTGGCTATGGGGGCTTTTTTCTTTTAATTCTATATGAATTTTATGATTTTTTTTTCTAGGTCTGTGAAGGATGATGGTATTTTGATGAAAATTCCATTACATTTGTAGATTGCTTTTTTTTTTTTGAGTTGGAGTCTTGCTTTATTGCTTAGGTTGAAATGATGCAATGGTGTGATCTCGGCTCACTGCAACCTCAACCTTCCAGGTTCAAGACATTTTCCTGCCTCAGCCTCCCAAGTAGTTGAGATTACAGGCATGCATCACCATGCTGGATAATTTCTGTATTTTTAGTAGAGATGGGGTTTCACCATGTTGGCCAGGCTAGTCTCGAACTCCTGACCTCAGGTGATTTGCCTACCTCAGTCTCCCAGAATGCTAGGATTACAGATATGAGCCACCTCACCCAGCCTGTAGACTGCTTTTGGTGGTATGATCATTTTCATGATACTGATTCTACTCATTCACAAGCATGGGATATGCTTCCATTTGTTTATATCATCTACAATTTCTTTCAGCAGTTTTTTTAGTTTTCCTTGTAAAGGTCTTTCACTTCCTAGTTACATATTTTCACAGTATTTTATATTTCCTGCATCCTTTATAAAATGGGGGTGAGTTCTTGAATCATTCTTAGCTTGATTACTATTGGGGTATAGCAGAGACACTGAGTTTTGTACATTAATTTTGTATCCTGAAATTTTGCTGATCTCATTTATCATTTCTAGACATTTTTTGGATAAGTATTTAGGGTTTTCTAGGTCTATGATTATATCCTCAGCAAACAGTGACAGTTTGACGTCCCCTTTACTGATTGTCTATTATTTCTTTCTCTTGTCTGATTGGTGTCTCTAGGACTTCCAATACTACATTGAATAGAAGTGGTGAAAGCAACTATCCTTGTCTTGTTCCAGTTCTCAGGGGGAATACTTTCAGCTTTCCAATTCAATACAATATTTTGTGTGGATATGTCATAGATGGCTTTTTGTTACCTCAGGGTATGCCCCTTCTATGTTGATTTTGCTGAGGGTTTTGATCAAAAAGGGATACTTGATTTTGTCAAATATTTTTCCTTTGTCAATTGAGATGATCATGTAACTTTCATTTTTTATTCTGTTTGTGTAGTGATCACATTTATTGACTTGTGTATGTTAAACAGTCCCTGTATCCATGGAGTATTGCATCCATGTTCATCAGAAATACTAATGTGTATTTTTCTTTCATTGTTATGCCCTTTCCTGGCTTTGGTATTAAGATGGTACTGGCTTCATAAAATGAGAATCCAGTGAAGAGATCCAACCAAATGTGGAGAAATGAGTTCAGAGACCCTTGTAAACAACAAATCTGGCCACTTTTTTTGCAGAGCAGCTGTTCTGTGCTAAGCATTGTTGGGAAAAGCTGTGAAGGAGAAAGGACTTACAGAATGCCTACATAAATTGGTTATGAGTAACATATAAACAAGGAACAACAAATTGCAGAAGGTAGCAGGAGGCCTCTGAGGAGGAAGGCATCTCCATGCCTCATGTTCTGGTGCAGGCTTACCTAGGCTCTGTTACCATAAACATTGTGCTCAAGGGTGTAATATCCCTTCGTAACACTATGACGTAGCCAGACTTGTAGGTTCCTTGTAAGTCCCGTGTTCCATCAGCTGTACATAGATAATAAGCTAAAGATAACCACATGTTCTTGTTTTGTGAAACTCCCAAACCACCACTGTTATCAACCCTTAGGATGACACACCAGTTCCAGTTCACTGATTCAGTTCCAGCTCACTGATTCACTCCACCATCACCCTCTCCCCACCATTACTCCACCCCTGACCTGTATAATAAACTGATTGTAATCAACAAATAGTGTGAATGATCAGAGCTTGGGGCTTTCACTCTCACCTCCAGAGTGATGAAGTGATGGTCCCCTGCTCCCCTTTTTTCTCTTAGTCTGTCTTTTTCTCATTCCTTTGTCACCACCGAACTTGGGGTACCCATGGGTGATGTAGGGCTGGCTTCCTACATTTTGGTGCCCAATGTGAGGCTCATGGATCCCTCTGTTCTGGCACCCGATGTGTGGGGCTCATGTATTCCCTGCAAAGAGTCCATTTCAGCCCCCAGTCACCTTGAACTCTCCAAATCCTAAAGGCAAGGAGCTAGGTGGATTGTATGTTTCCAGGAATTTATCCATCCCCTCTATGTTTTCTAGTTTATCTGTGTAAATGTGTTCATAGCAGCCTTGAATGGTTTTTTTTTATTTCTGGTTTGTTTTTCTATGGTACTGGCTATAATATCTCCCATTTTGTTTATAATTGAGATTATTTTGAATCTCCTTTCTTTTTTTCTTGGTTAATCTCACTAATGGTCTGTCAATTTTATTTCTCTTTTCAAAAAAAGTTTTTCACTTCATTTATCTTTTGTGTTTTTTTCTGTTTCAATTTTATTTAGTTCTGCTCTGATCTTGGTTATTTCTTTTCTTCTGCTGGATTTGGGTTTTTTTTTTTCTTGTTTCTATAGCTCCTTGAGGTGTAAACTTAGATTGTCCATTGTGCTTTTTTAGACTTTTTGATGTAACATTTAATGCTATGAACTTTGCTCTTAGCACTGCCTTTGCTGTATTCCAGAGGTTTTGATGCTGTGTCACTATTATCATTCAGTTCAAAGAATTTTTAGATTTCCATCTTGATTTTATTGTTGATCCAGTGATCATTCAGGAGCAGGTTATTTAATTTTCATGCATTTGCATGGTTTTGAGGGTTCCTTTTGGAGTTGATTTCCAATTTTATTCCACTGTGGTCTGAAAGAATACTTTCTACAATTTAGATTTTCTTAAATTTGTTGAGACTTGTTGTGTGGCTATTACAAGGTCCATCTTACAAAATGTTCCATGTGCTGTTGAATAGAATGTATACTATGCAGTTGTTGGGTAGAATGATCTATAAATATCGGTTAAGTCCATTTGTTGTAGTGTATCGTTTAAGTCCATTGTTTCCCTGATGATTTTCTGTCCTGATGACCTGTCTAGTGTTGTCAGTAGAGCATTAAATTTCCCTACTATAGTTGTAATGCCATCTGTCTCATTTCTTAAGTCTAGGTGTACTTGTTTTATAAATTTGGGAGCTTCAGTGTTAGGTGCATATATATTTAGGATTGCGATATTTTCCTGATGGACTACTCCTTTTATCATTATATAATGTCCCTCAGTCTTTTTAACTGCTATTGCTTAATGTTTGTTTTGTCTGCTTTTGGTGGCCAGTTGCATGGAATATTTTTTTCTACCCCTTTACCTTAAGTTTATGTGAGTCTTTGTCAGGTTAGTCTCTTGAAGGCAGAAGATAATTGGTTGGAAAATTCTTATTAATTCTGCCATTCTGCCACTATATATCTTTTAAGTGAGCATATAGGTCATTTACATTCAACCTTAATATTAAGATGTGAAGTACTGTTTTATTCATCATTCTATTTGTTGCCTGAATACCTTGTGTTGTTTTTTTATTTTAATTTTATTTTTGATTTGTTTCATATATAACATAAGATTTATGTTTTAAGGAGATTCTGTTTTGGTATATTTTGATGATTTAACGATTTAGATATCCTTTTAACTGTTCTTATAGTGCTGTTTGGTAGTGATGGATTTTCTCAGTGTTTTTTTTTTTTTTTTTTTCTGAAAAAGACTTTCCTTCATTTACGAAACTTAGTTTCCCTGGATATGAAATTCTTGGCTGATAATTGTTTTGTTTAAGTAGGCTAAAGATAGGACCCCAATCTCTTCTAGTTTGTAGGGTTTCTGCTGAGAAATCTGATGTTAATCGGATAGATTTTCCTTTATAGGTTACCTGATGCTTTTGCCTCAGAACTCCTAAGATTCTTTTCTATTTCTTGACATTAGGTAACCCAATGACTATAAGCCTAAGCAGTGATCTTTTTGCAATGGATTTTCTAGGTGTTCTTTGGGACTTTGTATTTTAGACCTTTAGTAAGCCCAGGGAAGTTTTCCTCAATTATTCCCTCAAATGTGTTTTCCAAAATTTTAGATTTCTCTTCTTTCTAAGGAACACTAAATATACTTAAGTTTATTCATTTAATGTAATCCCAAACTTTTTGGAGGCCTTGTTCATTTTCTTAAATTATTTTTTCTTCGTCTTTGTCAGACTGGTTAATTCAAAAGCCTTGTCTTCAACCTCTGAAGGTTTTCCTTCTGCTTGCTCAATTGTATTGCTGAAACTATTCACTGGAAATGCAGTTTCCTAAGTGTGTCCTTCATTTCCAGAAGTAGTGATTATTTCTTATTTATGCTATCTATTTCATTGTAAAATTTTCCAATCATACTCTATTTTTATTTATTTAAGTTGGACTTCACCTTTTTCTCATACCTTCCTGATTAGCTTAGTAGTTGACCTTCTACATTCTTTTTCTGGCAATTCAGAGATTTCATTATGGTTTGGATCCATTGCTTGTGAGCTGGTGTGATCCTTTGGGAATGCTAAAGAACCTTGTTTTGTCATATTGCCAGATTTGATTTTTGGGTTCCTTCTCATTTGGGTAGACTATGTCAGAGGGAAGATATGTTACTCAAAGGCTGCTGCTCAGATTCTTTTTTCCCATGAGGTACTTCCTTGATGTGGTGTTTTTCCATTTCCCCTAGGCATGTGGCTTCCTGGGAGTCAAACTGCATTGATTGTTTTTCTCTTCTGGATCTAATCACCCAGCCAAGCTACCAGGCTCCAGGCTGGTACAGAAGACTGTTTGTAAAGAGTCCTGTGATGTGATCCATCTTCAGGTCTCTCAGCCATGGATAGCAGCACCTGCTCTGGTGGCGGCAGCAGGAGATTGAAGTAGACTCTGTGCGGGTCCTTTGTTGCATTTTTGTTTAGTGTATTGGTTTTGTGTTGGTTGGCTTCCAGCCAGGAGGTGGCGTTTTTCAAGAGCACATCAGCTGCATCGTTATAGGGAGGATACAAGCTTTCCCTAAGGTCAAGCAGTGGGCAGGGCCATAGAACTCCCAAAAGATTATGTCTTTTGTCTTCTGCTACCAGGGCCGGTATAGAAAGACCATCAGGTGGAGGCAGGATTAGGCATGTCTGAGCTCAAACGCTCCTTGGGGAGGGCTTGCTGCAGCTGCTATGGGGGCAGATGTGGTTCCTAGGCCAGTAGAATTCTGTTCCCAGGCGTATATGGTTGCCTCTGCTGTATCACACAGATTACCAGGGAAGTGAGGAAAAGCAGCAGCCACAAACCTCACCCAGCTCTCATGCAGCCCTCCAGCCCAAAAGGCCCATCTCATTTCCAGTGTCCTCTGCCACCAGCACTGAATTTTTCCAGGCAGTTGGTGTACAGGGCTGAAAACTTATCCCAGGTTACAAGCCTCCCAGCTGAGAAAGCAAGCGGACTCATAGTTCCTCAGCTATTCCATGGAGCCTGAAGTGGCAATCCACTGCTTTCAAAGAATCTGGATTCTCTTAGCTTTCTTGGTATGTTACTGCAGTAGTTCTAGGAGCAGAATTTCATGATGTGAGTCTCCTCATGCTGCTCTGTCCCTCTGAGTGCAAGTTGCCAGTTATTCCTGCCTCCTTTTCACCATTTTCCTCCTTCCTCCAAGAATGTCTTTTCAAGTTAAATCTTAGTTAAATTAAAACAATAACACCAGTGATATGATCTGGATCTATATCCCCGCTCAAATCTCAGGTGCGATTGTGATCCCCAGTATTGGAGGTGGGGCATGGTAAGAGGCAATTAGATCATATGGGCAGTTTCTCATGAATGATTTACCACTGTCTTCTTGTTGCTGTTCTCATGAGTGACTCCTCACAAGACCTGATTGTTTAAAAGTGTGTAGCACCTTTTCACTCTCCCTCTCCTTCTCCTTCTCTCCCTCTCTCTCCCCCTTTCTCTCTCTCCTTCTCATCCTCCCATCCTTTCTCCTCCTCCCACCACTTGAAGTGTCAGCTCCCTCTTTGTCTTCTGCCTTCTGCTGTGATTAGAAGCTTCCTGAGGGCTCCTTAAAAGCAAGTCACTGTGCATTACGCACAGCCTGCAGAGCTTGAGTCAATTAAATCTCTATCTTTGTAAATTGCCCAGTCTCAGGTATTTCTTTATAGCAGTGTGAGAATATACTAATACAATAACAAATTAAGAGACTAGGCTGGAATGATATACATAAATCTGAAGATCGAGTATGAATTAGAAAGTCTGTAAAACCAAACATCCTTAACTCTACTCTCAGGAGAGAAAGTAAGGGAAAGATATGCTATGCTATTTTAGAATGATCTGTCTATTGTTTATAATTTTAACTTACTACTTCCTGATGTTTATTTACTTTTTAAACTAAGATGCCAAAACTTATGAACTCCAGAAGAAAATTGTTAATTGTGATGTCCATATAACTTTATTTGGTCTATTATATATTTACTGTAGATATTAGTAAAAATAAATGTACAGATAATGTGATTGTATTTCAGACCAATATAGCTCTTTCTTATGTTTTAATAAAGAATAATATACATACAGAAAGGTTCATATTATGTAAAGAGCTCATAGTAATACAGTGAACCTGAGCAGAAATTACCAAATGATCCAAAGTATTCTTCATGAATATTTTTTAATTATTGAAAATAACAAAACACCTAATCTTCTATATCATCTGAGTAAATGTTATGTAAGACTGACAAAGGTATTAAACACTTTATTTCATAATCTATCTCCATTAAATTTATTATTCTTCAAAGTTGCCGCAAAAAAAGCCAGTAAAATCTCTCATTGCTATTGAATTATAAAAAATATCGCAGAACCTGATCTTCAATTGTATATTTATTTATTTCTGTACATTGTTTGGGTCAGGAGTCCAGGCATGATTTAGGTTTAGATGAAGCCTCTGCAAGGCTGTAATCAAGGTGGGCAGAATGAGCTGGGTTCTCATCAGGAATAGGCTGGAGAAAGATCTTCCAAGCTCATGAAGTTGTTGGCAGCACATAGTTTCTTACAGGCTGCCAGACTGAGAGCCTCAGTTTTTTGCTGGCTGTTGACAAAAACCTGTCCATAGCTCCTTGCCATATGGCCCTGTTCATACGACATCTTACAGAATAGTTGTTTCTTCAAAGTCAGAAAACAAATGTCTCTTAGCAAAATGGGCATTACAATTTTATGTAACATAATTATATACATCCTGTCACCTTTGCCATATGCTGTTGGGTAGAAGTAAGTCATAGCATTTTTAATTCAGAGAAATTAAAAACCTACCCTAAATGAAGGTTCCCACTATCAAATCTTCCGAATACACCTATTAAAAAAGTTGGGAGAGACTAAGTTTTGCTGTGGTAAATAACAGTACCTATCAGTGGCTTAAAATAAAGGTGTTTATTTTTCACTTACACCTAATATACATCATAGGTCAATTAGGGATTTAATTGGAGTTAAAACTGTTTGGCAGCCACAAAATTTAGAATACAGCTTCCAGTTTTCGAAAATATGAATAGAAAAAGTAATTTTAAATAAGATAAATTATTTTTGAACGATTTTATTAAAATAAACCTCATGGCAACAATGGAGACTGGGACCACTGGAGCAGGGAGGATGGAAGGGTGACGTGGTTGAAAGCTCCCTATCAGGTACTATGCTCACTACCTGGGTGACGGGATGATCTGTGCATCAAACCTCCGTGGCGTGCGATTTTTTCACGTGACAAATTTGCACACGTACCCTCTGAATTTAAAATAAGAGCCAAAATGATCCCATGTTGCACATCCTAAAAATATAAATAAATCTCATAAATATTAAACTTCATTATTATATATTTCAACTGAATCAATTTACAAATGATTTTGAAGAACTTACCTTTTGAATAAAATGAATCAAATATGTCATAAAATAAACATTTTGGTAATCAAAATTAGTCATTCATGAAAATTTTCTGAAGATCTTTTAAAAGAATCGACATGGTAAAGAAATGAGGAATTCTTAAGAAAATTAATGATTAAGATTTTATGCCTGCTTGTATGCAGTGGAGTGTGCTAGTTAGCTATACCAGATTTCTTTCAGCATAAAAAATGTGATGCCATAACTTCAAAAAGTAATGCAATTGGAATGATACTGCTTTTCTTACACACAAAAAAAGAAAAATACTGCTTTTCTTACACAAAAAGATGATGAAAGTTGCTGCTCGACATGAAAGAATTATGCTGTCAAATAGTCATTTGTATGAGTAACTACAACTTCATTTTGTTAAGTGATTGCTTCTCTTTGGGCATCTTACCAATACAGCTTCCAAGCACTGGATAAAATTATATAATAAATAATTATAAACTTTGACAGAATGCCTGCCTTATGTAAATCTGTTCAGGCAATCACTGAAAATAGAACTTAATACATCTTATCTGATCAGATTAATTATACTTAAAAACTTAAACTAAAAATGATGCTCTAATTTTTAAATGAAGAATGTCAAAATAATAATAGTTGTTACAGAAATTACATATATAAAATTTGATGTTTCTGACAATATTTAAATTCTGCGTGTATATTTTAAAGGCTTAATTTAAAATAGTATATGGTCTATACTTGGTTACCTGGTGACAGTGTTCTTACTTCATAAATTATAATAGTATTATATTTGTCTTGATCAAAGTAATTAAAATTCACAATTTAGGCCTCAAAATACCATGAAATAATTGAGGCTTAAAGACTGGGCAGTTTTATACAAAATGTGTACGCTAGGGCTTTCAAAAAAATGTTGGAGTTACCAACATACAGATACAACCATAGATCTGATACTAAAATGGGACGCTGATAACTGGGGAGAAATTAGAGATATAGGAAGGAGGCTAATCTGGAAAAGAGGATGATGAGAAGTATCCACAGTAGTAGCATCAATAACGGAGAACTTGCAAAGATAACACGATGACCCATGATAGTATACAGTGATGGCTTTCAATGTGTAGTCTCCCAAACAAAGACACCATTATCACCTGGGAACAGGTCTTAGACTCCACCTCAGACCTACTGAAACAGAAACTCTGGTGATTCTGATGTGCTCTAAAGTTAAGACTCACTGGTTTAGAGTCATGGAAACTGAGAGAGGAAAAAAGGAAATTGTTCGCATGTTGCATGCTAGTGAGGACTTGAGTAAAATGAGAAGACAAGAATATCTGTCAGAGTTTAGCATGGAAGTCACCGGAGGCTGTAATACAAGGGAAAGAAATGCATGCATACTAGTTTTTACAATACAATATATTTATTAGGAAAATATAAAGACAGTAGAGTCAGTAGGATGCACATACTGTGAGATTTATGCTCAGCAATCTGGAGAAAACATGGAACGTGATACTGAGAGTGCTATATGTATTTCTAGGACACTTAGGAAATGTCAGGGAACTCTAGTCAACCTTGTAATAATGGAAGCTCCTTGGCCAGGGCTGTGGCCTTGTAAGACAATAACTTAGTCAAGTGGGGTCACATACTAATGCCTCTGGTATGAGATGGAGAAAGACCTTGTGATCTTTTGATGAGCTTACCCAGTGCTGATGAGCCAGCTCTCTGGCGACCCATGTAAAAAGGGAAAAGAGAGGGCAACCAGGACTATGCATGGAGGTCACCCAAAAGACAAAACATGTGTCTCTATTCTTTGACCTTGAAAGCAGCATGTCTAAACAAAAGTTTGGCTATATCAGAAGGGAGTAAAAATTATGTATGGCTCAAAAAAATATGTGACCAAGAATTTTCTTTTTAAAAAATATGGGTGATACTAGACCACATTGGTGTCCTGAAGGGAATGATTCAAAAAGAGAATACTGGAAATGCAAAATTGAAAAGCTGCCTGGAGATGGGATCCAGAGTATATGTGAAGGGAATTGTCACAAAGGTTTAACTAGGAAGAAAGACAAAGAAGAATTTGAGTGCCATTAGTTTTGTTGAGGGCATTCCTGTCTGCTAACTTGATGATCTCATGGTTTGGACCATCTCCTTCTAAGGATAAATGGACTGATAATTGAAGTAGTGTTAATAGTACTTTATGGACAATGACTTGGCTGTGTAAGTCACCAAGTTTTTGGCCATGGAGACATAGAGAAGCAGAATTGGGTTTCAGGGTGGAATCAGAATTAAATAAGGCAACACCAGCTATGACATCCTTAGGAACTTTAGCCAGGACTTAGCATGTTCACAAAACCTCCCTCACTGCTATGTGCTTCACTATGCAGAGGCCACCCATACCCTGACCAGGGCCAGTGATGCATTCACTAGCCCATGCACTTGAAAGCTGCTAGAACAAAATAATCACTACTTCTTGACTCTTAAGCTAGTAATACCCAATATGAAGAAAGGGTCTTAATCACTATTAGATTATTATCACCTTTATACAGCACCTGGCTCACTTGTTTGGGTCAAGATGCAAAAAGGAAAGCATTATTCCTTCTCCTCTTGACATCTTTCTTCTACTTCCCTCTGTGCCTACAAAGAAAGTGAACAGAAGAGAAATGACAAACTGCAATAATAAGAAAATGTGAAATGTCTATGAAAGACTCATTTTTCCGGATGTCTTGGAATTATACTATGCATTAAGAGCTTATGTGGTGACAGAGTTAGAAATATCTAACAAGGATAGAGAACATAAAAGCATAAAATAATGTGCTATGATTTCAGCTCTATTATCACTGTAGTGGAAGCAGGCCAGAAAATGTTGAGTATGTATATCTGATTTTAGAGGAAAAAATTTATTTACTTTTTTCATTAAATTGAAGCCCTCTATAGGATGATATTAAGGCAAATGCATTTTTAAGTGCTGTTTGACAGTACCTCATGTATGCCGTGACCTGTTTTTACAGTGATTTATTAGATGTAATTAGTGAAAATAAGCCACAACACTGCCTAACAGAACCATCTTACCAACAATTATAAATCATGTGTAACCACTTGGAACACATATTGTATTCTGAGTAAAATATAACCATGCAGGACATTACCCTCTCTCATTATGTGATATTTATAGAAAACCAACAGCACCTCAAGCATGAGACAAAGTCTGAGTCCTCTATTATTTTACATTTCAACACTCTAAAAGCAGAAACAAATTGAAACATACAGTTTTTTAAATATTACTGTCAGGTTCTCTGTAAAAGTTTAATGACTTCAGCATTAACAGTGAAGACGAATGACCTATAATAGTTCAAAATAGACTTTTTGCTCAAATGGTTAAATTTTCCAGTGTCTGGCAAGGATAGTTAAGAACATTTTTCTCGTTTGACTTTGCTAATCATAGAATCACGCTGACTGACCTGCCAGAAATTCATTCTGCCTATTTTAAGTGGGTTCTCAAAGCTACTTGAGTATCTTGTTATTCTTTCTATATGATAGATTAGTCTGTTTCCTATAAGTTAAGTTCCAAATCATCACTCATCTGCTCCAATCCTCTTGCCTAACTTTCCTAAACACTTAGATCCTTAGGTAGTTCTGCCTTCTTGTTTAAGGAAGGCATCAATATTGAGACTATTAAGCTGAAACTCCTACCTCACTTAGTTTTTTAAAACCATTTATTAGGTATTCTTTTAGGTATTTATTAGGGACAGGGAGGAGGTAATCTGTATCTCCAATGAATTCCTATGGCACTTTGCTTCACTGATACACTTATATGTTTATTATGTTGTAATTATTTGTTAACACAGTTATGTCCCCTTTTATAGACTTATTATGTACCAAGGCCCAATCTTATACAAGTGACTATTTTTCACAGAGTCCAGCCTTTTACACAGAATTAATAAAAACAATTCTCAATTAATATTTGCTAAATGAATATAGTTAGGAATAAATGACAAAACTCTGACCGCCATCGTCTTGGTCTTTGTTTCAAAATAAAAACAATGTAAAGATATTCTATAGACTGTATAATCTATTATCAAATTTAGAGATCAATAAAAGGAGAGCAAAAACTGCTTTGTGTAATAGAGCTCAGAGAAGGAAAGTTTAACATAAATTGATAAAGATCAATGATTCTAATATCAATTAACTGAAATTTTAAAAATTATCTTTACGTAGCTTAGATCTTTACGTAGCTGAATTCCTCAAGGCATTATGTGCCAAAGTATGCATTTGGAACACTGGTGTCATTAATGATGTTGAGGGTGTTTTACGAAAAGAGTTTTGTGATCAAGAGGGTATGTTAAATAGTATAATCTTAAAGAATCTAAGAACGCCTGCAGAAAAAAAAAAGGCAGTCTCATTTAGCCCAGCATTCCTAGAGACTAAGGAACTCTATTTTGTAATTCATCTATTACTATTGAATAGAATATTCGTATTTAATAAATCTCAGTTTGGGAAATTCCATCTAAAAGGAACTCGAAGTGAGTAGTATGGTTTCGTTTGGCTCTGACGTCTTCTAAAACAAGCCTTGGATCTCTTTTTTGTCATTAATTAACTTATAAAAGTACTTCATTGAACATCAGCCAAGTATCAGCCTTCCTAAAAGGAACTGTGAATACAATACAAGCAAAATGGACATAGTCTCCTCCCTCATGAGGTTAGCTTAATGAGGATGCAATGATTATTTCTAAGATCTGAAGAAATAGTAGACTCAGTAGACAAAACTTTGGGAGACAGAACATTCCCCATAGAGAAAAGAACATGTTCAAAGGCAGTGTGGCAGAGGGAAGGGCATGGATATTCAAGATGAGGGCTGGAGACAGAGAGTGCATGAGGAAATGGTGAAGATAAGACGGGAGAGGTACATGGGGACAGAGCCTTACAGAGCATTGCAGGCAACATTTTTGAAAATATGTTTTTATTCTAAAACTAATGGGAAATCATTTAGCTATCATCAGCAGCAAAGTGATGTGCATTTAAAAAAGGAGATCCCAGCTGCAATGAGAAAAATTTTGACAGTCAAGAGAGGATATGGGCTGATCAGTTAGAAAGAGTAATTTAGTAATTTCAGCAAGAAATAATAAGAACTTAGTGTTATGGACTGAAATGTGCCCCTCACCACCACCCCAAATGCTTATGTTGAAGCCTTACGTCCCTAAACTCCTTGTGACTATGCTGAAGATAGGATCTGTAAGGAAGTGATCAAGGTTAAATAAGGTCATAAAGGTGGATCCCTGTTATAGGGATGCTGGCATCCTTATAAAAGAGGAAAAAGAATACCAGAGATCTGTCTCTCTCTGCCATTGAAGACATACCGAGAAAATGGCTATTGAAAGCCAGGAAAAAGAGATTTTACCAGAACCAGAATTCTGCCAGAATCTTAAGCTGGGACTTTCCAGCCTCCAGAAATGCAAGAAAATAAAAGTGTGTTATTTAAGCCATCCAGTGTATGGAATTTTGTTACGGCATATCAAGCAAACTAAGACACTTGGAGTGGAATATTAGCAGTAGAGATGGGGAAGCATATACTGAGATACATAAGATACGTAAGAGGAAAATCAGTACCACTTGATTACATGGAAATAGAGGGAAGGCCAAAGGTGAACTTTGATTTCTGACTTGTTTGTTTCCTCTTATACTTTTTCCTCTAAAATATTCACAACTCTTTAATGCTGATCTTTGTTTCTCCTTTATGCCGTGTATACAACAACTGTTTGTTTTTCTACATTTCCATGTTTCCTCAAACCTCAGGGCCTTTGCATATTCTGTTTCTTTTGCTTCAAACATCTATTATTCCCATTTTATTTGACTGTATAACTTTTACTCAACCATCCTTTAATACAGTGATCAACCATCAGAGTCTGATATTCCTCCGATATGTCCCCTGCATACTTACCACTTGCCATTTTACCTGTCTGTTAATTCATCTCTTCTCCTTATGACAGTGAGAATATGTTGTGATATATTAGAGAAGGTGATACTTAAGATAAATCTTGAAGGAAGGATAAGTAGTAGCTAGCCAGGCAAAGAAGGGGAATAATGGCTGTTCTGTTCCTTTTTCTATCTATGAGAATTCCTATATTATAACAATGGGTATGTGGTAAACTCAATAGATATTTGTTGACTGAACTAATGAAGGAATGGATCTAACATACATTCACACAATTTTTCAGATCTTCTGTCATGTACTTAATTTGATCCACAGATGCCTTTGTGATTAACGTTTTTTCAATTGTATACTTTAAATTGGCCCTCAAAATGTCTTTTCTTACCAAAACCAAAACTGTTCATTGTGTGAACCAATGTTAAAATGGGAATTACAGAGAAAGAATAATGTACTTTTAAAATAAATAAACTTCTTCAAATTATAAAATAAAATAAAACTCTTTGATAAAATATTTAGGAGATGTAGAAAACTGTAAGGCAGAGAGTAACAATTATTTATAATCCTATATCCTGTAGATAACCTTGCCTTCTAATTTGAAACATATCTCACCATAATTTCAACTATGTTTACATATACACACATACTTTTATATTTCTACAAAAATAGAAAGTGATAAATATGATGTTACATATAGATGATTATTTTTACTTAACCATCTTGCTCAGGCAAGGTCCACCAGCACAGGAGCTTGGGGCCCCAAAGAGGTTCCTGGGCTCTGTGCTGCAAGTAGGTGCAACCAGGCTTGGATCCTGAGAGAGGCCAGCCCACTGAGGGTGCTCAATTTGGACTGGCCTCCTCTCAAGGGCAAGATTGACTTGCAGAGTGCAGGCCTCACAGTTCCTCTAGGGCTAAAGTCTCCCATGATAGCAAGTCGAGCTTTGGGGTTATGGGCATCCCTGGCCATGCTCCATTACTGGGTTCCACACTGGCTGGAGTTGTGCCCCTACCACCTATCTAAGCAGCACTCCCTGCTGAGTCAAGTTTCCGTGGTGGTCAAGGGCTCTCTTCCTGCTGAGATTCCAGAGGCCACTGAGGACAGCAGTTGCTCCTTGCTTGTTCAACTCATGCCCTCTGCCGGAGTCTTTGGAAGCCAGGAATGAGTGGTGGTGCACAGTAGCCCTATGCAGGGTACGCAGCTTCCTCCCGCTTCTGCTTAGCATCTATCTTCCCTCCTTGCTCTCAATGCTTTTCCTCTGAAGATCTGCTAGGAGTGGCCAGTCTTCACAATGTCCCCATCCCTCAGTAGGAGATGTTCTTCCTGGCTCCGTCTAGTTGGCCATCCCGGAGCAGGAGCCAGAATTTCAATATAAGCTAATAATCTATTATCCTAAACTCATTCTATTTTTTTTTTGATGAAACTATCTTAGGAAATAATCTAATTCATTTAAAAATTGACCTTAGTGATAATTCCTCATAAAGGGCTGATAGCGAAAATAGACTGTTGTTTATAGTTCACTTTGTCTCCTGTCTTATTAGCAGTGAATGAACATTTACCAACAGTATTCTCAGTAGCCATAGTTGCTATTTTGAATAAAGATTATTTAAATGATAAGGGGTTACTAACACTTAAAAATTCATATTAATTAGAAGAATAAGATCCATATTTCTCAATCATCCCAAGATTAAGAAGAAGAATTGCTATGGTTTGAATGTGTCCCCTAAAGTTCATGTACTGGAAACTTGATCTTGAATGTGGTGTATTAGAAGGTGAGGTCTAATAGTAGGTGTTTTGAGTCAGGAGAACACCACCCTCATGAATAAATTAATACCATTATCATAGGAGTGTGTTTGTTAACATGGGAGTTGGTTTCTTACAAAAAGATGATTGGGCCCCCTCTTACTCTCTCTCATGCCTGTGGTGCCTTCTGCCATGTATAACATAACAAGAAGGCCTGACCAGAAGCCATGCCTTGGTTTTGAAATTACCAGCCTCCAGAACTGAGAGGAAATAAATAGATTGCCATTCCTTAGAAATTACCCAATCTCAGGTATTCTGTAATGGCAGAATAAAAAACTCACACAGTAATACTATTCTGTGTGTGTGTGTGTGTGTGTGTGTGTGTGTGTGTGTGTGTGTGCATATGTATATATGTACAGATGATAACATACTCTGCTGGTGGAAATCTGAATTAGAATAACTTTATTGAAGGCAAAATTGGCAATTTTATTGAACTTTTCTATGTCACTTGAAATTCCTCTCAAACTCACCTGTCACTTTTGACACCACTGCTAGCTTTGTTCAGGTTCAGTTAATAACCTTTCACATCTGGCTTTACTGCCTTTTTATTGCTTTGGGATATGAGGCTTCTGTGATGACATGGTGAGAGTTTTCAAAGGCATCATTCTCTGAGAAGTCTGCAAGTGACAGGGAGTTAATATCCGAAAGGCCACCCCTGACTAAGGGGAAAGAAGCAAATCTATGCCATGGGGAGAAAGCACTGAGAATCATTTCCTACATATTGTCATAAGGTTGCTAGCAGATCTAGCACCAGTGATGGAAGTGGCGCCTCTAAGTAATATATTCTTATTTCACATTTCCCTTTGGTATATTTTGGATGTCCCTTCCAAACCTTGTACTGAGATGTCATCCACAGAGTTGGAGGTGGGACCTGGTGGGAGGGGTTTTGGTCATGTGAGTGGGTCTCTGTTGGCTTAGTGCTGTCCTCCTGGTAGTGAGTTCTTTTGGACTCTGGTTGTTTAAAGTGTGTAGCACATCTCCACTCTCTCTTGTTCCTTGGATGTCACCATGTGAGGCATCCTCTCTTCCTTTGCCTTTCACCATGATTGGAAGCATTCCGAGGCCTCCTGAGAAGCCAAGCAGAGGCTGCCGCCGTACTCCCTGCACAGGCTGCAGAACTGTGAGTCAGTGAAACATCTTTTCTTTATAAATTACTCAGTCTCAGGTATTTCTTTATAGCAACTCAAGAATGAACTAACACACCTTCCTTCGTTTTACTACCCTGTCTTGCATTCCTGCTCCTAAGATTAAATTTCCAAATTAATCGTGTGCACCCAAGCCTTTGTCTCATGCTTGATAAGAGAATGAAGGCTAAGAAACAGTAATATATAAAAATGTAAGGGTGTATAACTTTTGCTCTTGTAATTCCACTTTTTAGAACTTCTCCAAAAATGAAGGAGAAAGAATGAGGAGACAGAAAAAAAAAATCTGTTTTTAACTATAAACACACTCTGTACAGCTCTAGTTTCTTAATTGCTGTAGCTTCAATTTTTGCGTAAAGATTGTCTTTTAGGTCAATGTAGCTCTTTCCTTTAGAAAGTCTTCAACCATTAGGAAAACTATGACCAAGTTTTGACATTGTTATTAAACAGATGTCTAAATACAATAAAGACATTGCTGAATGCCCATGTCTGCAATGCTTATAATGGCAGCCATAACTTTAAGTACATTTATATTGTCTTGCTTTACATATGTGCTTTGGTTTTACTAGAAAAGTAGCAGAAAAAAAACCTTTACAATTTATAATTAATTTGAGGATCAGTGGAAGATTTACAGATCCTGTGATCAGAATGTAAGTATGTATGATTATTTGTTTTCATGTTTGGTAATTTTATTATTGTTTTCTAACTCCTCATAAAGGAAAATAGATTACGTAACAAATATTTTCACAAACTATTATATATATCAGTCTTTAGCAAATTAAAATAAGGTATTATGGGGAACGATTTTATTTTACACAAGAAATGAGGGTAAAGATGGTGATAATTATTTTTTAGCATACCACAGCCACAGTTCCAAGAATCCTTTAAAGCTTAAAAAGTCTGAAATAACAGTGTTACATTAGTAAAGTGTTTCTGCAGACACTTGGAGAAACATAATGGAGAGGTCTATAAATAGAAATGTTAAGAAACATAATGGAGAGGTCTAGAAATAGAAATGTTAAAGAAAGTTTACTTAGAATAATCGATTTTAGAAGTTTTCTTAAAGTCAGCTATCCAGGAAGTTGACCAGTTAGTTTTAAAATATTGTATATAACAAAATGTCTCTAAGTTTCTGTGAAATTCATATTTTAGTGACTTTGTTGGCTTTATTCTTTGTCCCTATTTATTTTTTAAATTATAATTATAAGTGAGAATAAAAATTTTCAATATAGATTTTAAATATTCTTATCTTATTTTGTCAACTTTCTTGTATGTCCTTTGCATGTGTTTTCATGGGGTCTTTTTTTTATTATTTTCAAGAGCTTATTTTATACTGAGAATTACCAAATGTCAAAATAGAATTTTTTAATACTTGGTTAGTTCATTAATGAGCTGATTATATATTTGAGACATGTTTATATATTGGTATATAAGTCATCTTCTTAGCTTTTAAAAGCTGTATGTTGACACTTCTTTTCTGTCAAGTTAATGGCCACATTTTTTTTCTAATTTTTCAGTTGTCTTTTGACTTATGTAAAATTTTATAAGGTTTCATTGTCTTATATAATTAAAAATATTTGTATAAATTGTTCATTATTTATTATCTTTGTGAATTTGAGATTTGGGGACATACTTAGAAATTACAATCCTTTCCTGCAAAACTACCTTAAAAAAATAGAACACTAGCATTTTCTAGTATGTTATAGTCTCTCATTTTGAACATTTGCATCTTTCTTCTTTCAGAAATTATTCAGACATAAAAGTGAGTAATCTGCTTATAGTTTGTCTAGTATCTATCAATCTTTGCATTTATTTTACAATTGTTAAATAATTCACCTTTCATCTCTGGCGTGAAATGGCAATTTTTAAATATTCTTAATGTCCATGTGTCTTTAGGCATGCTTCTGTTCCATTTTTCGGTCTATCTAATCAAAAGCAAGTGTCATCCTACTTTAGTGGCTAAAGCTCTACTTCAAGCATTGTTCTCTGGTACAGCTGACTCTATTCTGCTCCATACTCAGCTTTGCAGGTCTCCTGACTATTCTTCCATGTATATCATTCCATTTGGCCATTATATTAATACATAATTATATAAAGTTAAAAGTGTCTTGCTCTTATTGGGGTGTCATATTTTACAAATTAATTTAGAAATAATTCACATTTTAAAACATTAAAAATTATTATCCAAATATTATGTGTGTGTTCCAATTTTTTCAGATACTTTTTGTCCCTTCCTCTTACTAGGAGCAAGAGCAAATTATTATAATAGTTTTTCAAGAATTCTTATTTTTAATTTATTTATTCGTTATGTCGTTTTTGTTGCTCCTGTTTTCTACTTAATTAAAAGCTTGTACTTTTGATAAAGTATGCATTGAAAAAAACTTCTTAAAAATATTTAAGGAAATATTAAGGAAAAATCTAGCAAATCTCAAAGTGGTTAAATATTCAAGTCATTACAAATAGAACGAACTAAGGATACTTGCTGTCATCACTTTTATTCAATATCTTTTGGATGTTCTAGCAGATTTTTAAAATCAGGTAAAAATATTACTTTAATAAATTATGTACAAGAATAATTAAAACTAATTCTCTTTAATGACAACATGCAAAGTCACTGTTAATAACCTACCAACGAATATTCTAACCATTCTTTTGCTGAAAAATCCACATGCTTGTTTCACACCCTCCTATTTTCCTGTTACTCATGGTGATGTTCTGTTGGTATAAGTCAATCACGCGAATCCCATTTGCCTTCCAGGTTACTGGTTTTGGTGCAGGTATGCAACACAAATATAGTCAATTACACAGAAGGAGAAATTTGCTGAGAATATTTGAGGAAAATATTTTTCCCAATTTCCAAAGAAATACCAGGGAGAGCAGTATCTCTCCATGTGTGGCCTGTGTATATTGATGTGATAGTAATATTATGGGTGACACATGAAACTGCAGTCATCACATGACAATGGGTGGAGCTAGCCGGAAGGAAGCTACACACTGACAGGCAGAGTTGAAAAGTAGAGGACCCAGGTCGTTGTGCTGCTGAAATAAACATCCTTAGATCTCCATCTATGAGACTCTTTTTGAGTGAGAAACTAATTGTGCTCATGCTCAAAACCTATTGAACTGGGATTTTGTTTCTATTATTTGCAGCTAAGAATATATTGATATTTACACTTAGAAAATTCCAATTACTACTATTGACAACAATACTACAGAAATGAAAACTACTAAACAGAATAAGAAAATGTTGGAAGATTTCCATAAGGGGCACTTGTCGAAAACATGCTTTTCTCTCCAGGTGCAATATCCAGATCTCCGTTGCTCTCAGTGGCCCCAGGCATTCAAAGTATGCTGGTTCCTTGTCAGCACTTACAGGCTGGTTTCAGCCCTTTCAGTGTTTCATTTTATAATTCTGGCTACCATACTTAGCTATTATCTGTATATTTGGATGTAAGTTTTAGTTCCTGAATTGAAATCACATAAATTGATTACATTATGCTTTCCTTCTTCTAGTCTTCTCACACACATTTTCACATTATTATTTTTATATTTTAATGTTACTAATACAATAGTCTTTTTCATAACCAGAATTCCTACAACCTTAACCTTTATTCTGTAGTTAAAAATCATCAAGGCTTCTTCACCTCTCCATTATATTATGACTTCTCCATTCCAGTTATTCATTTTGATACAACTCTTGATAAAATAGATTATGGCATCAAGTACTTTTAATTTTCAATAATGATTTGAGAGAACTAAATTTCTCAACTTCTTTTGTGCTTCATGTTTGTCATTCTTATATTTAAATAGCTTTTCTGGTTATACAATTATTTGATTACCAGTTCTTGCTTTATGTGACACTGTCTTCTAGCACTGCAGAAGTAAGGTTGAGGCCAGTCTGATCTTCGCTTTATCATGAGTTGCTGTGTTATCATGAGTTTTTTTTTTCCTGTAGGAATCCAGAATTTTCTGTTTCCTTGAAATAACAGTAACTTCACTAAGTTATTTCCAGGGGTTAGTTTCTCTTTATCAGTTTTGCCTGAGACACAATCTGTTTTATTCTGTAAATGTCTTTTTTATAAGATAGTTGACAATTCTGTTGGATACTTTCTGTTTTATTTTTTAAGGAAAATAAGAAAGCATAAATTGAATCTTTTATCTACCTTTCATACTTATATACAGCTTGATATTTCTAAATCTGAAAATCCAAAATCAGAAATTCTCCAAAATTCACAACTTTTTGAGTGTCAACATAATACCACAGTGACAAATTTCACACCTGATTACATGTGATAGGTCATGTCAAATGCAGGCATAGAACAGTTTATTCAACATCCCCAAGGGACGAAAAACTCTTCCAGCCTTCTTCAATTGCAGTATATCTTTTCTGCACATGCCTAGATTCCCCCATGTAAGCACCCTGACAAAAGGTGTGGGTGCAGGGTGGACACACCAATGGCAAGTTCCCTGTAATTCTCCACATGAGGTCAAGGCCTGTATGCATTACTCACGGTATTTCTTTGTTTATTCTCCAATTGGTGGTATACAGATATTGTTGAAAATGTGGGGGCAAAAAAGCCTGCAGATACCCCTGTGAGTAACAGTGGTAAGAGATGGAGGAAGCATTTATGTTTACAGCATGGAAAGTCAAACTTCTGGAGAAACAACAGTGGTGTAATTATAAAACAACTTTCAGAAGAATATGGTGTTAAAATGACCATCATATATGATTTGAAGCATCAGAGGATCAACTGTTGAAGTTCTATGCTGAAAGTGATAAACAGAAGTTAATTAAAAATAGAAAACACTACCTAAAGCTAAAAACGAAGATTTTGGTCATGTATTAAAAGAATGGCTCCATCACAATTTCAGTGCACACATGCCACTTCATGCTATGCTGATCATGAAACAAGCAAAGAACCATTACTATGAAATGAGGACAACTGTGAATATTCAACAGGCTGTCTGTAGACATTTTTAAAAAAGCTTTGGTATTACATGTTAAAAGATTTGTGGTGGTACAGCATCTGCTCATTGTACATGGTGGAAGAATCCATTAACAAGTTTGCCAAGGTCACTGCTGATGAAAATCTGACACCAGAACAAGTATGTGACATTGTTGAAACATCACTGCTTTGGTGTTACCATCCCAGAAAGACACTGACTACCACTGAGGAGACAGCCCCTACAGGAATTAAAAATACTGGAAGGCAACAAATTACACTGCCACGTGTGTACCTATGCAACAATATTGTATGCTCTTCACATGTACCCCAAAACCTAAAATGCAATAAAAAAGAGAAAAAAAATACTGAAGAGAGAATGACTGTGCTGGGATGTGCTAATGCAGCAGGCCTGCATATGAGTAAAGTTGCTGAGACAGCAAAAGAGTTCTCACTCCTTTCAAGGAGTTAATTTCTTACCAGTCATTATGATGCTAACAAAAAGACATGGATCACCAGGGGCATCTTTTCTGATTAATTTCACAAATATTTTGTACCAGCAGCTCATGCTCACTGTAGAGCGACTGGACTGAATGTTGATTACAAGGCTGTTATTTCTTGATAACGGAGTGTGTTTACAAGTCCCCCAGCTGAAATACTCATCAAAAGTTATTTTTTATGCCGTGTGCTTTTCCCCAAATATGACTTCATTAATTCAGCCACTGGATCAGAGTATTCTTAAATCAATAAAGAGTAAATATAAAAATGCTTTTTGGATGGCATTGTAGCAGCAGAGAATGAGTTTCCAAAAGGCATTTAGCATGAAGAATGTTATACATGCTGTTGCCAGTGCTTGGAACACAGCAACTAAAGACACAATTGTGCATGCCTGGTACAACCTGTGGCCTGTGACTAAGTTCAATGATGATGATGAACAGCATGGTGACTTTGAAGAATTCCATATGCCAAGTGAGAAAAAAGTGATGTCTGACCTTCTTATAGAGGCAAAACATATACCCTTAGAGACATTCAGTAAGCATAAAAAGTAAATATTGATGGTGTTTTTTAACACCCCTAATGAGGCTCCAGTTTATTTCTTGACTAAAGTGAAATAGCCAAAATGGTTCTGAGTCAAAGTGGTCATAATAATAGTGACATGAAAATGATGTAAACAGTGCAGAAAAAGTGCCTATAGACCACACGGTAAAATGTGTGATGGGTTAATTGAAGAACTAGAGCAGTGTGCATATATAGTGAAACAAAAAATCCAGTCAGTTCAAAAAATCAGACAGACTTTGAAGACAAAAACCATTGTTAATGAGGCTCATAACTATGAAGGAAATATATTTAAAAGCCATCAAGTAGAAGATTTCCTCGTCTTTAGAAGATCCACATCCTGGTCCTCAACGGTTTATGATGTTTCTTTTCACTGAAAAGAATAAAATGCAGTGTACAGTAACCTTTTAATTGAAACCTAGCACCATAGGTAGAAAGCCTGCCATTGTTAGTGGTTGCTTGGTTTGTTTGTTTGTTTGTTTGTTTTGGAAACAGAGTCTTGCTCTGTCAACCAGACTGGAGTGCAGTGGCACCATCTTGGCTCATTGCAACCTCTGTTTCCCAGGTTCAAGTGATTCTACTGCCTCAGCCTCCCAAAAGTGCGGGGATTACAGCCGTGAATCACCATGCTCGGCTCGTGGTTGCTTTAACAGCTGATACAGGTTTTCTGATGATGCTACTGTGCTGCTTAGTTACTATGAACACATTATTTTTTGTTCACTGTATAAATTATATGCCATATTTTTTACTATTAAGTATTTATGTGTAAATAAGTGTAAGAAAATGATTGCTTATCAGTAGCAGATAAATTCAGCATCAGAAATGATCATGATGCCAAACAAGCACAGATTGATTAAGTGGGTGGCTGATAAAGTAACAATATTGCCTTCTGATGGTTCAATGTACACAAGTGTTTCCTGTACCAAAATTATTTAAAATATTGTATAAAATACCTCCCGGCTATGTTTATAAAATGTGGGTGAAATATAAATGAATTTTATGTTTAGACATGTGTCCCATCCCCAACACATATCATTATGTATATAAAACATTCCAAAATCCAAAAAAATCTAATCTCTGAAATACTTCCGGGTCCCAAGCATTTCAGATAAGGAATTCACTCTCTCTCTCTCTCTCGAGAGAGAGGTTAGATAGACATATGTATGTATATATATGTGTGTATATATGTATACATATATACATATATATTAGATAGACATATGTATGTATATATATGTGTATATATATATGTGCATATATGCACAGATATTTATACATATACACATATATTATATATACATTGTTTACTATATATTTATATGTATATGCTTATGCATATAAAATTTGTGTATATAAATTCATCTGATCTGTAATCCCTTAATTTTAAGTGACTTTTCACAAAATCATCCATCCCCAGCAGCTTTTATTCTATTTTTTCTGCCTTTAAGGTAGCTTTTATTTTTGTGATGCCTTTATTTTAACTTCTATTATTTTTCCACATCTGGCAACTTATATTTTTACCTCTTTATTATCTATTCTTTTATCCAAGCCTTTTATTTTTTTCTTTGATTAGTATATCTTTTATTAGAGATTTTTATTTTAAACAATGTGTTCTCATTAATGTTTTCTGATGCTTTGTGCATTGTTTTAGCCTGTTTTCTTTTCTTCATTCTTATTTTGTACTACCATATGCAGACCCTTTGCTGATTCCTTAACTCCTTCTTTAAGTAGAGTTGTTTAATCTGCGTTATCAACATATTTAATAATATTTTGGGGTTGGGCTAGCAGAGGTAACTAGCAACATTTATTTGAATGTACCTGGCCCAAATTCCCTTATACTAATAAGTTTTGTTTTACATCCATGGAATATGGCATTCATTGTAGATACGAGAATTCAAGAGATGTGCTACTGTCTTTTATTTGAATGCTGACTATACTTGTCAGCTAAGTTACTGAGGGTGTCATTTAATTTCTCTGTGCCTCAGTTTCTTTGTCCCTATAAAGGCAATAATAATGATATACCTACTTTATAGGGTTGGAGAGAGGATTTAATAGCTTAGTGTATATACAGTGCTTAAAATCACTATTGGCACATAAACATCTACCAAATAAGAGATATTAGTAATATATTTGCTCTGTTTTCAATGTTGCCCCTCTTGGGTCAGCAGAAAGCCTCTGTACCTCTAGATAAAGCTTTTTATGTTCCAGTGTTGCCATTCTTTTAAAAATCTCTGTTAGCTGATTCTATTTAGAAAATGCATGTCTGCTTGACTCTTTTTTTACTGCAAACTAAGTTATCTCAAATTGTTTCTCTAAATTACACAGTAATGTTACAGAAAACAAACACACAATGGAAGGTAATTCTTTCTTTAGCTTTACCAGCACTATCATTTTGAGTCCTAAGGATGTTCTGTGTTACTTATCTAGACATCATTGTTGTCGGCATTCCTGTTACCTTGACATTTTCAGACCATATAACTTAATTTTAGAAAAAGAAAGTATCCTGAATATCTTGAGATATTTATCAGTTCCATATTTTACTTTAATTAATCTAGGTACATCGTTGTACTTAGAAGACATTCTCCAAATTTGTACACTGTGGATGTGGCTATTTTCTAGTATCATTTTATTTCTAAATTTCTTTTCAGTGTTGCCAGTGAATTTCAAAAACAAAGATACAGAAAACGAATTTTGCAACAATCTCTTGAAATAAAAATCCCATAAATTGTATTTCATATGGGGTCACATAATTTAAATAATAGAATCCTGTGGGTCCACAGTTAATAATCATTTTAAAAAATTTCCCAAGTAGCATGTATTCAATTCTTTTACATAAAAAAGCAGGGTCAAATTCCTCTACTGGGTAGAGGGAGAACACTTATTTTTATACTACATTTTCAACATTTATGTTTTGAAATAACATATTACATGATTATAGAAGATAAATTTGGAGAAGAAAGTAAAAACGTGAGTGTAAGTGCATGTATGTTTTTCCCAACAACTTGCACAGCTTCCAGAATGAGAACAACATGTCTGCAACTCTGGCAAAACTAAGGGAAACCAGATGTGGTGGGAAAGAGCAGAGCACAATGTTTGCAAGCTGATCAAGCTACTTTGGATTGCAGGTAGTGGAAATTTCAAAAATCTCCTTTTTTTTTTTTTAATTAACTTTCTTCCTATAAAGCAAAAGCTAAACTTTGAGCTAATTTATTGTATTTTAACTTTTTTAGCCTAGTTCCTTTTGATGTAAATATCTCTCTTTACCATATGTCTATTGGTTTTTTAAATTTATGCTTTAATGGTTCCATTCCATCATTTTTAATTCTTAATTTGTTTCTAATTTTAGTATATTTCTAATCTATTTCAAACTAGATAGAATATGAGTAATAAAGGAGTATATTAATTAATAAAAGAACAAAAGAAATGTAAATATGGGGTACATGTGAGAGATTACTGAGTTTTCTTTCTTGACTTTTCCATATTGAATAATGCCCTACTTGAAAATTAAAATTTGATAGCATCCTGATATTACTGTGATTCTTCACTCCTTCAAAAAAGAGAATAGTCTATCTTTCTCAGGGAGACTTACTCTCCATAAAGTTTAAAGGCAGCAGATATAGTATTGATAATGTAAAAAATATAATTTTTATATTTAGTCACATGTTTTTCTTTCATTAATGTATAGAGTTGTTGAACTATGCATATTTATCTGAATGATAGGTTAGATGTATATATGTCCTATCACTATCACTGAGTATAATTAATTTTATCAGTCAAATAAGCCAAATTATGACTTATATCAGTTGATATAAACATTTTATCTTCTAAAACCATTTTGTTTTAATGAAAGTTATTCGGGTTCTGCTGCTATATTTGTTCAATTTTCCACTTAATATATTAGACATAGGAAGGTTTTTAATCTTATTTGTGGAATTTGCCTTTTGTTCACAGTATGATGCCTATTGCTATGATTCTTCCTATTTCTGTTTGAATTAGCCCAACTACCTTCTACTCTTCGTTTCTCCTGTACACTATGAGTATTATTAAAAGATATTTTTTGTAATTTAATTTTATTAATATTGGCATTGTAAATGTCATATACCAGTTAGTATTTTAGTAAAAGGGTTTTTTTTTTTGTTTTGTTTTGTTTACAGACAAATGCACATCCTATTTTTTTCTTTTGAGACAGAGTCACTCTGTTGCCCAGGCTGGAGTGCAGCAGCAAGATCTCTGCTCACTACAACCCTCCACCTCCCAGGTTCAAGCGATTCTCCGGCCTCAGCCTCCCAAGTAGCTGGGATTACAGTTGCCTGCCACTAATCCTAGGTATTTTTTGTTTGTTTTTTTATTTTAATATCGATAGGGTTTCATTATGTTGGCCAGGCTGGTTTTGAACTCCCGACCTTAGGTGATATGCCTGTCTCAACCTCCCAAAGTGCTGGGATTAAAGGCAGGAGCCACCGTGCCTGGCCTGCACACCCTTTTTATTTTTGAAATAGACCCTACGTTATCTCATTTTTTATGAAATTGAGGTGATGAAACAAAACAAGATAAGAAGAAGGAAGAGGAGGAAAGAAAGAAAAGGAGTAGAACAACAACAACAAAGAGAAGAACAGAGAAAAAGGTGATAGCAATTACAGGTTATTTGCAGTTAATGTACTTTAATAAGAACCCAAACGAATAAAAAGTAGTGATGAGGTGTTACTCTTCTCCTTTCCACTTTAAAAATAAAATGAATTGTTTCATACAAATATATGTAAGAGTCTAAACATGGAAAAGCAAATCCATGGTTAATATATTTTACATGCAGTATAGGTAAGGGTCAATATGTATTTCAGAAATGGTATGAAGTTTGAACTAAATATTTATTCAAATACTACATGGCCATAATTTTATGTTTAGTATTCTAGAAATCTTTATGATGTTACAGAACTTAAGTGTATGATTCTGATAACTTATTTCTTTATTTTTCAAAATTATATAATAAGATTAAATAATCAGTTAAGGTTTCTAGACCAGTAAGGAATGCCAAGTCTTCATTCCTAAGTGGGATCGTTTTGTAAGAAAGTTCTGGGAGACACTTAGAGTAGAAACAAAAGAAACAGAAAAGGTGAAGGATTAGGAAATAAATAGGTGTTTACTAGCATTGGATCAGGCTTTCTGTCCTGTTATTGTAAATAGAAATAAAGGACAATAGAACTCTCAATAGACTACAAATTACTTGGAAGGACACTAAGATAACTATAAAAAGGTTTGAAGTACCAAACTGATCAAGATTATTTGCAAAAAGATAATTAGGAAAGTACAAAAGGGTTGACCTAAAAATTATCAAATCTTTCAAATGAGTAGGAATACAACTCATTTTTCTTCTCTATCATCAACTTTCTTTGTTCATTGAACTCATAGCACTTACATATCTCTTTTTGTAAAATAATATACTGCTTTGTAATATCTCATAAATCACCTTATTTAATATTTGATGTATAGGCTAAATGTTATCACACGTACTTTGTAAACTTCTCTCTAGCAGTACTACTCATGGTATCTGAAACATGCTTACTATAATGATATACACCTCCTACTGTAGCAACCTCTGCACCTGAATTTCGCTCAGACATTTATTAATGAACATGCCAGATTGATCAGCCTTCATATTTGTTGTTCCATTTTGATTGACAATTAATCAAGAGCTAGCTTTTAATACCACCTTCCTCACTTTCTTTCCTATTCTCTTTATGCTCAACCTTAATTTTATTATTATTATTATTATTATTATTTTCAGGGCAAAGCAATTATTCATCTGACTGGCTTATAAAAAATCTGCCATCTTTATCTGGTTTTTATATTGAGCCTCAAATTTTCAGTATTGTAATATTAACTGCACTGATACATATGAACACATGGAAAGCTATGGCCTAATTTTTCTTCTACAACTGCAAAGATCCTCATTACATGGTTTTTCTCTGGGATCTAAATACATTTTAAATGTCTAGAAAGCATTTTAAAATACTTTCTCCTTTGTTGTTTCAGAGATGTAAATTGTCTTTTTCTACATTTTGATTTATAGGTACTGAATATACTTAATTTTTTAGAATTGTATTTTTCTTTTTCTTGATGTATTATTATTCTTAAGATCATAAAACACAGTAAATACACATTAAACAGCTAACCAGACTTCTCGTTAGCAAGAAGCTCCCTGAAATAAGAAGGGAAAAGAGTATAAGAAATGTGGTGGAAAAGAAAAACCACCTTATCAAAAGATGTTTTTGTTTGGGCCTATGTAGAGCCTACTCAGAAGTTGTTAGATTATTCCCATCCAGAAGACTGTGGTGAAAATTTTAATCTTTGATTATGAAAACTAATATATGTGTACATTTACTTCCATCTCTATATTATATGAAGTATACATAAGTACACATAAAAGGTGCACAGGGTGACAAAGCAGTCAAAGTGAGATGGAGAAATAGAAGGCTTTGCCAATCGTCCCCTCTGCAAGGACACCAATTTAACAATTATCTACATACGAAAGCATCTTTGTAAGAACCAAAAACCAGGTGACCACTCATGGTACCTAGTAGTAACTTTTCATCACTGAAAGAGGCACTGAACAGATAGAAAAAAACAATCTTGAATTCCCAACACAACCCATCCTCTATGCCCTGGCAATGGCAGCATGATGAGGAGGGCATTTATGTGTGCCAACAGGGGCAAATAATGCAGCAACTTTGAGGCGTTAAACTCACTGGCTGTCTGGTTAAAGCAGAAAGGAAAACCGTACCAAACTAAGCTGGTGCTCACCCACAGAGGAAGCATTTAAACTAGCCCTTGCCAGAGAGAAGTTACCAGTCTCAGCAGTCAAAACTTGACTTCCACAAGCCTTGCTGTTGTGTGTTATAGTGTTCTGGAGCTCTAAGTAAACTTGAAAGGCAATCTAGGCCACAAACACTGCAACACCTAGGAGAGTCCTGGTGCTGAATTGGGCCCAGAGACAGTGGACTCAGGGGGCACATGACCTGCTAAGACATCAACCATGGTACCTAAGGGAGTGCTGGCATCAATCTTCCCCTACCCCAGACAGCACAGTTTGCAGCCCCAAAAGAGACTCCTTCCTTACGCTTAAGGAGAAGAAAGGAAAAAATAGGAAGGACATTGTCTTGCATTTTTGATACTAGCTCAGCCACAGCAGGATAGAGCACCAGTCAGAGTTGTGACGACTCTTTCTAGGCTCTAGTCCCCAGATGGCATTTCTAGACACACCCTGCACCAAAAGGAAACATACTGCCTTAGAGAGAAGGATCCAACTGGCAGCATTTATTATCTGCTAACTGGAGAGCCCTTGGGCCCTGAATAACCAGTAGCAATACCCAGGTACTATGTCAAGGGCCTTGTATGAGACTCAAGACTGGCTGGTTTGACTCAGCACATTCCCAGCTATGGTGGCTATGGGGCAAGGCTCCTTCTGCTTCAGCAAAGCAGAGGAAAAAGTAAAGGGGACTTTGTCTTGCACGTTAGTTACCAGCTCAGTCACAGGGAGGTAGACCACCAAATGGGCTCTTTGAATCCATGATTCCAGGACTTGGCTCTTGGATGTCATTTCTAGACCTGCTCTGGGTCAAAGGAGAGACCACTGTTTTGAAGGGTGAGTTCCAAGCCAGCCACCATTCACCAAAAGCTGACTGAAGAGGCCTTGGGACTTGAGGGAACACATCAAAATTGGTCTGGCAGTCCTCTCTGTGGGACTATGGTGGTGGTGGCCATGGGGTGAGGCTCCTCTGCCTTTGGAAAGCAGAGGGGAGAGTGGGAAGGACGAATCTTGTGGTTTAAGTGCCAGTTCATCGACAGTACAGTAGACCACAAGGTAGACTTTTAGTTTACTCTAGGCCCTGGCTCCTGGACAAGATCTCTGGACCTGCCTGGGACCTCGGCAGTCTGTTGCCCTGAAGGGAAGGACACAGGCTTGGCTGGCATTGCCACCTGCTGATTATAGAGGCCCAGGACCTTCAGCAAACATAGGCAAGAGCCGAGGATTACAGCCAGCCTTGAGTGAGAGCCAGTGTTGTGCTGGCTTTAGGGTCTGACCCAGCACAGCCATAGTACTGGTGGCCACAGAGGTGCTTGTTTCACTTCAATCCCAACTTCAGGTGGCTCAGAACCAAAACAGGGACTCCATTTATTTGAGAGAAAATAAAAGAAGAGAACAAGAGTCTCTGCCTGGTAATCCAGAGAATTCTCCTGGATCTTGTCCAAGACCATCAATGCTGTATATCTTCGAGTCTGCAAAGAGCACAGCATTAATCAATTCGAGGTGTCCCCTAAAGTAGATATAGCTTAGATCACAACACCCAAGAGCTTTCAAATATCTGGAAGGCCTTCCAAAAAGGATAGGTACAAAGAAGCCCAAAATGTGAAGAAATGCCCAGAGACAGACAAGCATCTGCAAGTATCAGGACAATCCAGGAAAACACAACTTCACCAAATGAATAAAATAAGGCACCAGAAACAAGTACTCAAGAAACAGAGATATGTGACTTTTCAAACAGAATTCAAAATAGCTGTTTTGAGGAAATCCAATGAAATTCAAGATAACACAGAGAAGAGATTCAGAATTCTATCAGATAAATTTAACAAAGTTATTGAAATAATTCAAAAGAGTTAAGAATAAATTCTGGAGCTGAAATATCCAAGTGGTATACTGAATAATGCATCAGAGTCCTAAACAGTGAATGGATCCAGCAGAAGAAAGCATTAGTGAGCTTAAAGACAGGGTATTTGAAAATACACACTCACAGGAGACACAAGAAAAAAGAATAAAAAACAATGAAGCATGCCTACAAGATCTAGAAAATAGCCCAAAAGGGTAAGTCTAAGAATTATTAGCCTTAAAGAGGAGATAAAGAAGGAGGAGTGGAAAGTTTATTTAAAGGGATAGTAACAGAGAATGTCCCAAACCTGGAGAAAGTTATCAGTATCCAAGTGAAAGAAAGTTAGAGAACATCAAGTGGATTTAATCCAAAGAAGACTATATTTGATAGTCAAACTGTTAAGGATTAAAAATAAAGAAAGGATCCTAAAAGAAGCAAGAGAAAATAAATAAATGCAAGGAGCTTTAATACATCTGACAGCTGACTTTTCAGTGGAAACTTTACAGTCCAGGAGAGAGAGGCATGACACATTCAAAGTGCTGAAGGAAAATAACCAGCAAAAATATTCTTCAACCATGAAGGGAAGATAAAGACATTCCAAGACAAACAAAAGCTGAGGGATTTCATCAACACCAGACCTGTAGTGTAAGAAATGTTAATACTTCAATAAGAAAGAAAAGGATATTACTGAGCAATAAGTAATCACCTGAAGGTACAAAACTCACTGGTAATAGCAAATACAGAGAATAACACAGAATATTATAACACTGTAACTGTGGTACATAAACTTCTCTTATCCTAAAGGACGGACCAATCAAAAATAATAACTACAAAATTTTTCAAGACATTGAGAGTACAATAAGATATAAAGAGAAACAAGTTAAAAAGCAGGAGGACTTAGATAAGACAGAGTTTTTAATGATTTTATTTTCACTTCTTTGTTCATGCAAACAGTCTTATTATCAGCTTAAAATAATGAGTTGTAAGATAGTATTTGCAAGCCTCATAGTCACCTCAAGCGAAAAAAGCATACAACAGATAAACAAAAAGTAAAAAGCAAGAAACTAAATTATATCACCAGAGAAAATTACCTTCACTAAAGGGAACACAGGAAGGAAAGATAAAAGGAAGAGAAGACCACAAAACAACCAGAAAACAATTAACAAAATGGCAGGAGTGAATCTCTACTTATCAATAATAACATTGAATGTAAATACACTAAACTATCTAACCAAAAGATACAGAGTGGCTAAATGGATAAAAAATCAAGACCTATTTATCTGTTGCCTACAAAAACCCCTTTGAAGACACACATACACTGAAAATAAAGGGATGGAAAGCTATATTCCATGCCAATGGAAACAAAAAAATAGCAGGAGTATCTATAGTTACATCACGTAAAATAGATTTCAAGACAAAAATTTTAAGAGGCAAAGCAGGTCACTATATAATGAAAAAGGGGTCAACTTAGCAAAAGGATATCACAGTTGTAAATATATAGGCACCCAATACTGGAGCATCCAGATATATAAAACAAATATTATTACAACTAAACAGAGAAATGTGTCTCAATACAATAATAGCTGGAGACTTCAGCACCCCACTTTCAGCATTGGACAGATATTCCAGAGAGAATCAACAAAGAAATATCAGACTTAATCAGCATCAAAGACCAAATGGATCTTATAGACATTTAATTGAATAGCTGCAGGAAACACATTCTTTTATTCAGCACATGGATCATTCTCAAGGAAGGACCACATGTTAGCTCACAAAACACAAGTGAAAACACTAAAGAAATTAAAATAATATTAAGCTTCTTATCTGATTACAATGGAATGAAACTAGAAATCAATAACAGGAGGAATTTAAGAACTATACAAGTGCATGGAAACTAATCAATGTGCCCCTGAATGACCAGTAGGGCAATGAAGAAATTAAGAAAAAAATTAAAAATTTTCTTGCAACAATGAAAACAAAACATGTCAAAATCTAGGAGACAGAGCAAAAGTAGTATTAAGAGAAAAATATATAGCTGTAAGTGTCTACGTCAAAAAATAATAAAAACTTCAAATAAAAAAACCTAATAATGCATCTTAAAGAACTAGAAAGGCAAGAGCAAACCAAACTCAAAATTTGTAGACTAAAAGAGATAAGAAAAATGATAGCAGCAATAAATAAAATTGATATAAAGAAAACAATATCAAAGATTAATAAAACAAAAACTTGTTTAAAAAAAAGTTAAATAAAGTTGATAAACTTTTGGCCAAACTAAGAAGAAAAGAAAGGTTTAAATATATTAGAAAATCCAGAAGAAATGGATAAATTTCTACCGAGATTGAACCATGAGGAAATCCAAAACCTGAACAGACTAATAACAAGTAATAAGATTGAAGACATAATAAAAAGTCTCTCAGTTAAAAAAAGCCTGGGACCCAAGAGCTTCACCACTAAATTCTACCAAGCATTTCAAGAACTGATACCAATTCTACACAAACTATTCTGAAAACTACAATAGGAGGGAATGCTTCCAAATTCATACCACGAGTCTGGTATTACCCTGATAACAAAAGCAGGCACAGATGCATCAGAAAAAGAAAACTGCTAGCCAATATCGCTGATGAATATTGATGCAAAATCCTTAAAAAATTAATAAACCAAGTTCAACAATATATTTAAAAGAAGATTCATCATAGCCAAGTTGGATTTATCCCTAGAATACAAGGATGGTTAAACATACACAAATTAATCAATGTGATACATCATATCAACAGAATGATGAACAAAAACCACATGATTATTTAAATTGATGCCAAAAACACATTTGATAAAATTCAACATGACTTTTTGATAAAAACCCTGAAAAAACGGGGTGTAGAAGAAACATACCTTATCATAATAAAAGTCATATATGATAGACTTACAGCTATCATCACACTGAATACTGAAAAACTGTAAGGTTTTTCTCAGGATCTGGAACACAACAAGGATGCCCACCGTCACCACTATTATTCAACATAGTATGGGAAGTCTTAGCTAGAGCAGTTAGACAAGAGAAAGACATAAAGGGCATCCAAATTGGAAAGAAAGAAGTCAGATTATTCTTTTTCACAAATGATATTATATTTGGAAAAACCTAAAGACTCCACACAAAGAAAATGATTACCTGATAAACAAATTCAGTAAAGTTGCAGGATACAAAATCAACATACAAAAATTGGAAGCATTTCTATTTGCTAAGAGTGAACAAACTGAAAAAGAAATTTAAAAAGCAATCTTGTTTACAATAGCCACAAATAAAATACCTAGGAATTAACCAAATAAGTGAAAAATATCTATAATTAAAACTATAAAACACTAATGAAAGAAATTGAACAGAACACCAAAAAAAAAATTGAAAACTATATCATGCTTATAGATTGGGAGAATCAAAATTGTTAAAATGTTCATACTACTCAAAGCAATCTACAGATTCAATGCAATCCCTATCAAAATACCAATGTCATTTTTCACAAAAATAGAAAAACAATTCTAAAATGTATGTGGAATTACAAAAGACCAGAATAGCCAAAGCTATTCCAAACAAAAAGAACAAAATTAGAAAAATCACATTACCTGACTTCATATTATACTACGGAGCTCTGATAATCAAAACGGCTTGGTACTGGCATAAAAACAGATGCATAGACCAATGAAAGACAATAGAGAACCCAGAAACAAATTCACAAACATAAAATAAATTCATTTTCAACAAAGGTGCCAAGAACATACACTGAGGAAAATACAGTCTTTTCAATAAGTGGTGTGGAGAAAACTAGATATCCATATTCAGAAGGATGAAACTAGATTTCTCTCTCTCACCTTATACAAAAATCAAACTAAAATGGATTAAAGACTCTTCCTAAGCCCTCAAACTATGAAACTACTAAAAAGAAATATTGGAGAAGATAATTTGTCTGGGCCAAAATTTCTTGAGTAATACTCTACAAACAAAAGCAACCAAAGCAAAAATGGACAAATGGGATCCCATCAAGTTAAAAATCTTCAGCACAGCAAAGAAAATAATTAACAAAGTGAAGAGACAACCCACAAAATGGGAGAAACTATTTGCAAACTACCCAGCTGGTGAGGAGTTGATAACCAGAATATATAGGGAGCACAAACAACTCTATAGGAAAAAAATCTAATAAGGTGATTAAAAATGGGCAAAAGATTTGAGTAGACACTTCACAAAGGAATACATACAAATGACAAACAGGCATATGAAAAATTGGTCAATATCACTGATCATAAGAGAAATGCAAATCAGCTCAAACAAGTTGAAGTGGCTTATATTAAAAACACAGGCAAAACAAATGCTGGTGAAGATATGGAGGAAAGGGAACACTCGTATACTGCTGGTGGGAGTGTAAATTAGCACAACCACTTTGGAGAACTCACTGAAGCTTCCTCAAAAACCCAAGATAGAGCTATCATATGATTCAGCAATCTCACTGCTGGGTGTATACTCAGAAGAAATGAAATCAGTGACTGAAGTGGTATCTTCATGCCCACGTTTGCTGCAGTGCTGTTCACAGTAACCAAGATTTTGGAAACAACCTATATGTTTATCAACAGACGAATAAATAAAGAAAACGTGGTACTCATACACAATGGAGTACTATTCAGCAATAAAAAGGAATTACAACTTGTCAATTGTAACAATATGGATGGAACTGGAGGATATTATATTAAATGAAATAAGCCAGGCACAGAAAGGCAAACTTTGCATGTCTCACTTGTTCGTGAGATCTAAAAATCAAAACAATTGAACTCGTGGTTGTAGAGAGTAAAAGGATGGTTACCAGAGGCTGGGAAGGATAGTTGAGTGTAGAGGGGAGAACAGGATGGTTAACGGGCAAAGGAAAAATTAGGGAGAATAAATATGTCCTAATATTTCATTGCACAACAGGGTGGCTAGAGTCAATAACTTAACTGTACATTTTAAAACAACTAAAAGATTATAATTAGATTGCAACACAAAGAATAAATGCTTGAAGGGATAGATACCCCATTGACCATGCTGTGATTATTATGCATTGCATGTCTGCATCAAAGCATCCCATAAATATCTACCATGTATCCACAAAAATTAAAAACTAAGAAAATATGCATAGGGTGAAGGAGATCAAGAATGAATCACATAAAGCTAGCACAACTTTTAGACCATTGAAATTTGGGGGATCAAGCAATGTAAAATAAAATTTAGAATTAAATTAATATTTTTCCAAAAAAAGCTATAGATTTATAACTTACATTGTAAACCAAAAGTCAAAAACTACTGACCTGTAGGAAAAATCCATTCTACAAATCTGTTTCAGTTTTCCTATACAATGTTATTGTCATTATTTCTTAAATATTTTTAAATTATTTGTTTTACATTTAAATGAATACAAGTTCCCATAAAATCTTGATCTCTGAACTCTCAAAAAATCAAATTTCCGGTAACACTAGGCATGCATTCCCAAAGGACAATGATTATGTTGCAGTTTTCTATATGGTTTTAGGGCATTTCATTCTTCCTATTGCTTCTGCTCTACTGAAGACAAAGGTCAGTGGCCAGTCCTGAGCATAACTGTCACGATTTCATAGATAATAATTTTTGAAAAAGGAAACATTTCTGGTATCCATATTCTGTCAAAAATAGAAAAATGGAATATCAACTTGGAGGACCTTACATTTCAAGATAAAGGGAAGTGGGTGAAGAAAGGAAAGAGCATGTGGTGGAAGCATAAATTGTTTCTCCATGTTTAATATTAAGCAATAAAAGAAAGTTTTTATAAAAAGAGTATTGTCTGCTTTCCTCATGTGTTCAGACCCAGCCTCTGTAACCATTGAAATTGCAAACTTGGTTTAAAACACTTATCTGTTCCATTTTCCCTATCAAGTCAGAAAGAATGAACAGAGAACATCCTAGCACTGCCAAATTCAAACTTATTTGTTTGCTATTTTTTAATCCAACCCTACTTCTATTTCACCACTTATGTTGAAAATATAACCAAGCAGTTAACTCTATGGCAGTGGTTCTCAACCCTAGCTGCATACTAGATACACCTGGGACACTTTAAAAATACTACTGCCATGCCTCCACTCCCAGAGGTTCTTATTTAGTATGTATATAATGTGACTTTTCCATCAGCAATGAAAATTTTTTAACATCCCATACAATTTTAATGGGCAGCCAAGGTTAGAATCATTGCTCTAAGAATTTTGCTGTACATTAAATATTGGAATATATACCATCCAACCTCTGCTCTCTGTCACTTTGCAAATTTCATGTGTTACTTAACCTGCTTAGGTCAAATATTTTTCTTTATAAAATGCTGTAGGCAATGACACAGGGTGAGTTCTTTTGGAAGCTGAAACTAAGGCAAGGATTCCAGTGATAAACATATTGCACGCTTTCAATATTTTGTTCTCTCTTTGCCTCAGTCATTTTTTGATTCCTATTTTGATAACTGCATAACAGTTTAACAGGATACTAATTAACAAAACCAAAACTGATTCTTTCAAGGAAGTTTAAGGAAACATCTTAAAGCTTTAATAAAGGAAAGAAAACATTCTTCAACATGGTAGTTGGTCAGTCTTACAAGTCAGGTTAGGATGCTATGTATTTGTAAGCCAATTTGCAGTCATGTAACATGACTAAAGATTTACATAAATGGCTAGATATGTAGAAGGTATATATTTTTATATTAGCCAAATATTTATTTAAATGATTACATAAGAATAAGTAAAAATAGGCTGAGCGCGGTGGCTCACGTCAGTATTCCCAGCACTTTGGGAGGCTGAGGCAGGTGGATTACCTGAGGTCAGGAGTTCAAGACCAGCCTAGACAACATGGTGAAACCCTGTCTCTACTAAAAATACAAAAATTAGTTGGGCATGGTGGCACATGCCTGTAGTCCCAGCTACTTGGGAAGCTGAGGCAGGAGAATCACTTGAACCCAGGAGGCAGAGGTTGCAGTGAACCTAGATCACTGCCACGGCACTCCAGCCTGCGCAACAGTGAGAATGAAGCATCTATGTACAATTTAGTCTCTGTTATCCTTTTTAATCAGAAATGATATAATGGGCTATGTAAGACTTATGTTCAAATGATTGAAGCTTACAGCAAATACATTTTCTTAGTTGCAGATAATTAAGAGAGCAGACAGCAAGAAAAACTTTTCAGGCACTTAAATTTTTTTTTTCTATGAAAAACTATGGTAAATGAAGCAGAACATTTTCACTCAAAATGAAAAATGGTAACTAATTTACCCTAATAAGTACAGCAGTAATCTTAAGAATATTATTTTCAATCATATTACATTTGGCTTGCCTAGACAATAATGTCTTGGAAAAGTACCAATGTTAGAGAAATTCATAGTACAACCTTGACACCCAGCCACAGAATAGAATGTAGAAACTAGTTTCCTAATCACAGTCTCTATAAAAAATCCTTTAAAAAAATATGTCAAAGTTGCTTTTTGCTATTGTAAGCAAATTACTGAAATGTCTATCTTAAGTAAATAGGAAAGGGCTAGAAAATACTCAAAATTTAAATTTTTGACACTCTTTTCTTTAGATTAGTAATTAAATGAATAAAGTATTAATATATTTATATGTACATATACATATAAATGTAGACAAGGAATACATATGTTTGTGTAGGCGGAAAACTAGCAGTTTTAAAGATCTATTTGCCTATTTTGTGTTACATATTTCACATAAATTACATTATTTCAAACAGCCTTTTGAGATATATTAAGCACAATTTACAGGATACGAAAAAATCAAAAATATAAAATTAATTGCCCCAGGGTGACATAGCTATTTAACTTTGCAGTTGAGATTGAAATCTCAGTCTGACTGGCTTCAAAGATTATGCTCTTTTTCACTACACTGTGCAAGGAAAAGAAGTATGTAGTTAAAAATAAATGAATGCCACAAAACTCTGCCTTTTCTGAGATAAAAATCTACCTCTACAAATTCTTGTTTAGATTTATGTGAATAAGTCAATTCCGATGGTGGTCTTTCTTATCTTCTGAAAATTTTTACTTTTTATATCGTAATGTACAGAGTCATTTTTTAGATTTTCTTTGAAGATTTTTTAGATTTCTTTTCAGGAAATGTATGAGAAGGAAAGAAAAGTTGCCATCTAACCTTGTCCTCTAACTCTGTTCTGAGCAAGAATGGAGAGGATTTGTGAAGGCTTCGTGATGTCTAAGTTTCTTTATGCTTGGATAATGAACTTTAAATACAACCCCCTATCTTTGTTACTTGTATTTTGTTTTCAAAAGGGGCATAGAAAGGTATAGGAAAACATTGTTTCCTTGATACTTTTCTGGAATTTGGCAGCACCCACAGAAACATTTGTTTCCTAACAGTAACAGACATTTACATTCTCCAGTGTTCAGTGCTTTGAAATGACAACTGCACGTAAGAACAGAATTGTTAATCAGGATTTCAAGTACAAAAGCTGTCAGTAAAAGGAGTGATTTTTGGATGTGGAAAACAAGATTTGACTTTATTTATTTAATATGCATGTAGATGTTCTGTCTTCCAAAGATGACATCTTATTTATTTTTATTAATAAATTTACTTTCTTTTATGCTATTCTAGAAGCATATTTTGAAATTTAATTCCACCGAGGTAAAAAGGCTTTAGTGTGGAACACAGTGATATCTATAATGAGAAACTCCACAATCCAGGAATTCTCCTTATTTGGGGGGTATAAAAGACAGAACAAAGCAGTCGGGAAGTCTGCCCTTTATGGGAGCTTACAGTCTAAATGGGAAACAGGTGATAAGCAAAATCAATAAGCAAATTATACAGTATGTTGGATAGTGGTAAATATATGAAAAGAAAGAAAAAAAGGGAAGGGAATAGGAAGGGCTGGAGGCTGAAATTTTAGAATGGGTGAAGTTTAGAAGAGGTAAGTTTCCTTTTCAGCAACCTGCAACAAACAAAACTTGCCTCTTCTAAACTTAACCTGTCCGAAAATTTCAAAACCAGATTAAAGATTTAAATTTTAATACCAGATTAAAGATTTAAAAAGAGAAAAGAAAGAAAATTTATTATAAGGCCACTAAGATTTTTTTTTTTTTTTTTAATCAAACGGAGAAACTGGGCCATGACAAATGCCAACATGGAAGGGAAAACAAACATACTGAATGGTCACATGGTGACATGCTTTGGCTGTGTCCCCTGCCAAATCTCATCTTGAATTATAACTCCTATAATTCCCACATGTTGTGGAAGGGACCTATTGGGAGGTTATTGAATCATGGGAGTGGATCTTTCCTGTGATTTTCTTATGATAGTGGATGAGTCTCATGAGATTTGATGGTTTTAAGAATGGGGGTTTCCCTGCACAAGCTCTCATCTCCTGTCTGCCACCATGTGAGGTGTGCCTGTCACCTTCTACCTTGATTGTAAGATCTCCTCAGTTACATGCAACTCTGAGTCCATTAAACCTCTTTCTTTTGCAAATTTCCCAGTCTCAGATATGTCTTTATCAGCTGTGTGAAAACTGCTGATTTTTTTTTTACTGTTAAATTGTATTGAGCTGTTTCACCTGTGGCTCTGTTTGGCTTCTTTCTTCATCTCTACTTCTCTGAGGTGTCGCCTCCTAGTTCTTGGCATAATGGGACAAGGGTTATATTTAGAATCAGAACACCAAGATATGTGTTCCATTTTCCTTTCTCATTAGTTGAGTCTTGAGCACGTTGCATCACTATCCTAGTCCTTTTTATTCAATAACCAGTGTATAGCCTTTAAATAATAATATTTTGTAATTTTAGAAAACCTATGGGAGCTAAGTGATTGTCTTACACATGGAATTAACCCTTAAGAGGATCAGTTAAGGAAGTTTAGAGAAAATAAAAAAAGAACTAAGCATTTATCTAAATGAAAACCTACATTTAGAAATTAGAAGAAACAGAGGTTAAGAAAGGTGGAGAAAAACCAGAGAATTTTTTAAAATATAAATTAATCCTAAATTTAAAAGAAATTAAATAAAAAATATAGTTATAAAAAAGACATAGAAATCAGCAGTCTTCTGAACAAATATCAATGTTTAGAAATAAACATTAAAAGTGGTGACAAGATTATCTGAGAATCATTTAAGGAAAAACAGGTTTGGAGAGGAAAGGAAGGATGAAGATGAGACGCTAGAGGTGGAGGAGCCAAATTGCAAAAGCCTTAAAGTGAATGGGTTTTCAGACGTTAACATTCATTACTTTTTGAAAATTTGGATTAATTTTTTTAAACAGTAATCCTAATTATTTAAACAAACTATTTTACCTTCAGAGAAGACTGCAGAATAATGCCAAGCAGTATACTTCACAGTCAGATACCATGCACAATTAAACAATTGCACAATTAAACAATTGAATTAAACAATTGCGACAATGACATTATATGTCATCTATGACCCCTGAGATTTTCTCCATAAAATTTTAACTGTGGAAAAACTTCATATAAGAAGTAGATGCTATTTCACGAAAACTTCTGTACATTTGAAAGGCAATCAAGAAGATTGGGTTACATAACGCCTTTGCCATTATACCCACGCTGGTAATCATCTCATTATATGATCAGGATACATGTGTTCTGTTATTACCCTCAAGGATATCACTACTTTTAAATATGAGGGATTGAATGATAATAAGCTTTTATTTCCTCTGAAATTCTACAGCTTCACATGATCAGAAGCTTCAGATTTAAAAGAGAAAAGAAAAAAAACTTTTTAATAATTGGATATCTGAGCTTTCACATCAAATGGACACTAATTTGAAAGTCAGCTAAAGTAATGCAATAGAAAATGCTCCATTTTTTTTCCACATTGAAGATCTTTACTGATTAATTCAAGTAGAAAATAGGAGATTCATTTTTTTCCCCCTGAAATGGATTCTAATTCACAACATTACCATGAAGATCCTCTTGTTTGCATCTCAGTAAGATCAGATTTATTTTTCCCACTTATATAGAAAGATGTAGATTTGGACATTGAAAAAAAAAATCTCTGTAGATTTTTATTTATTTTGTTTACCAGGTTTTGATTTAGCCAAATATTATTTAAATAAAAACTTCAGAACCCTTTTATTTTTTTAAACCATTTCCTAATCCTTTTTGCTATCTCTCTGTCTTCCTGAGTTAGATAGAATTATGGTATTTTTAGAGCTACAAGAGAACTTAACAGTTCTCCAGTTGAGATTCTTATTTTTTATGAAACCCTTTAAGGAATAGATATGTTACGGACACTGTTAGTAGAAAAATGTATTCATGCATGCAAAAATAAGATTTGCATATATTTTCAGTGTTCTCTGAATATCAAAATAAGAACCTTTAACCTTATCTCACCCTGCAGTTTCATAAATAAATAAAGTCAGTAAAAGAGTTCTTTTACTCGTAACCAACCGATATGTAGCATAGTGGAAATTCAGTTACATATGCAAAAACACTTTTCAATATGCTTTCTACAATGACACCTTGATTCTCTGTGAGCATGTCTCATGCAAAAGTAATTATCCAGTAAGTTTTAGCTGTACCCAGATTAGAGTACACACAAGGGATTGTGATAGATACACAAGAGTGTGGGATAGGCACACATGGGTTTAGTGGAGAACAGCTTTTGGAGCCAAGCAGAGCTCAGCTCCAGGCTCTCACACATACTAGCTGTGTAACCCTGAACTACAGATTATCTGATGCCAGTGTCCATTTCCTCATCTGTTCATTAGTCATTTCTTTGAAATCTGCCCCCTGGGTCTTTGCAGAATTAGGCATGGCAATGCTTGTAAGCTGCTTATCAAGGTGCTTGGAATATAGAAGTAAATATTAGCTCAAAGTAGTAACAAAAGTATCACTATTGTTAGATCATACATATTTTAATCTGCAGGATTCCCTACCTTCAAGGTTGATTAGGGTATCTGTGAACTTTTAACAGCCCAAGCTGACATTCTGGATCTGCCACTAACAAGACACTTTGATGGGTGTTTTGCCTTCCAATTCTAATATTTATAGGGATTTAAGCATGATGTTTAAAGACTCTATCTTGCTTTGAGTGTCTAAGGTGAGCATATATGAATAAGCCTGCTTATTTCTTTCTAAGGCCTAAAATTGCAATTTAAGAATCAGTCACCAAGTGGACATTTTTCTGGTTTTATGCTGTAACTTTATGACCCATGTATCTCAGTTTCCTCATATATTTAGAGAAGAGCCATTGCAAACTAATAACCCATGTTTTTATTGTTAAAAATGTAGGAAAGATTAAGGTTAATCATTTTAAACAAACACAATATATGGGAGATTTTTATAATTCAAACACTGGGAGTTGTGGCTACTCTGTTTAAAAGCAGATGAATCTACTCAATATTCAGTTCATGGCAAGACTGATGACATCACACACACCAAGAAATTGTGAAAAGTTTCCTAACTTACAGAACTGATGCTTTTCTGGTGAAAGCAAGGCAGGACTCTCAAACAGGTCTGAAATGGCTTGAGAGTCTCAGGAAAGGAAAATCGCATGTATTTTTATTCCTGACAACAGGTAAGGCCGGGGTAAAGTTCCCATGCATGGGCAGGAGTGTACTTGGTGAAATCATCAGTGCCAGAGAAGACAGCATCCAAGCTTTTTAATCAATTTGCCCAGATCTGAGGAAAAAGAGAGGAGGCAAGGTGGGCCTGAAAGTTGTCAGCTGCTAAATATAAATGGGATCAGATCCTTTATCACACTGTGTTGGATGAGGCATAAATGCATACATCTTAAATACGATCACCACTCTCAAGAGATTATTCTATGTCTACTTAGAAAATACATGAAACTCATCCTCTGGGTGCCTAAAGCCTCTTTTGGAACAGCCTCGACTATTTAGGGCCACATAAGCCTTCCACTGAAGCCTAGGTTTTTCACTGCACTGTCTTGACCATTTTTATCAGGCTCTGCTCTTGCAAATTCCTTAGCTACCTTTCAGCAAGAGGGAAAAGTTGACCATTTGCAGCATTCTTCTCTACTAATCTGGGATGAAAAGAAACAGGGAAAAATGACGATTATGCTTGGCAAATCTCCTTATGGCTCTCTTTTTCTAATCAGGAAAACAATTTGATCATGTTCCAAGAATTTAAAATAAAATACATCTAACTTCTTTATCAAATTATATAGATTTTTTCAAGTTTATTTCTACTTTTAAAGATATCAGATACATTTTCTTCTTGAATATTTAAAAATAGCATACATAGCTGCCTATCTAATAGATAGCAATGCTGAATCACAGTGATAGACAAATCATTCCTACTCTAAATGCCAAATGGTTATGTGGTATACAACGTTAGTGCTCTGGGTGCTCAGAAGGAGATATGTGTGTTTGAGATAGAGTGCACAGGCAAGATTCTTCCCAAGAGAAGGATTTTAATAGATAAATAAGATTTAGAGAAATAACAAGGAATGAGGAGGAGGAAATTTCAAATAGAGGGTAAAGCATAACATCACACAGTGATAAGCATTAATACAACACCTGCTGTTTGAACGCAATGTATGTATGTGTGCTTGTGCTTTAAATATACAGACACATGGTTCCAATATTAAATAACAGAATAGGAAGTGACTTTTCCTTACATATCTAAGCAACATGTATATTCTTTATGTTATATAGAAATTCATTTTTGGAAAAGTCATTAGAAAACAGCTGAAATTGCCATACCTGCTCTGAACCAAGATTTATAAAATGCAAAACTACATGTGAAATATGAAAAGTTATAGAGATTTCACAAGAAGTTTTGAGACCAAAGGACTACTGAAAATATAGTGTGAATGGAAGAGTAGGTTACCTGAGAATTAAGCAGTCTCCCTCGAGAACAGTAACATTGACTAGGAACCGTTTCTAGTTAAGCTCAACATTATATTGCTGGTATTTAACCTGTGCCTGAAACATAGTAAGTTGTCAAAAAAGGTTTTTTGGATTGATTAATACATTTATTTTCTTGGGAATCAATGCAAAAAGATGTGTACTGTGTAATGTTTAGCTAATAAAACCTTTTACAGACTATGGTTAGAGTCTAATTTAAATCAAATCCTTTTGTAAATAGAACATGTGTGCAACCTGCCAGTCACCTTAATTAGAAGCCAAACTACTACTAACAGAAGGCTATTCTATACTTGAAAATAATTAATTAATGTTATGATTAAAGTATTATTCTGAGAAAATACTCTGTGTGAACATAAGAACTACTTGGATTGGTTTCAAATCTAGCACAGCAGGTGCTCTGTTTTTATTAAATGTGTGTCCAAGCATTTAGACAGAATTGCTATCAAGGAAATTGAGGACAGAAAGGCATATAACATATCATTATGAAAGGAAGCTATCTAGTTTCTTTTGCCCTAGAATTATTCTTCAACAGAATGTATTATTCCTTGTGTAGTGGTTAAATTATGTATGTTCAATTTAAAATTTGAAATGAACACCTCAAAAATATGATGAAAATGGAAACTCATAATTCCTTCACTCTGAAATACCACAATCTATAGCATGAGTGATTTTATATCTATCTAGCTACATAAATAGTTATATATTAATGGTTTTTATATAGTGGTTATCTAAGAGTTAAGGGGTTATATATGCTTATATATAAATAAATTACCCAAGCCAATAAAGACAGTGAATTCACCAAATCTTAATATGCATTTTTCCCACATACCTCCACCCAACAAAACTTGACAGCTTTGGCTGGTACAGTCTGTGATTTTAAAATATTATTCTCTCAGTCTTAAGGTAGTCATTAATCAAAATCCTCCTTATCTATGGGGATAACAAATTTAAGAAATATACACAGGAGCTGTACAGGAACTAAAATTTAGTACTATCTTTATTTTCCAAAGTATAGGTTTCTTGGTAAAACTGATGTTGAAGAGATAGCTTGATCCAGAACCCATGGCCTTAATTCATTTATTCAAAAAATGCTTGTAGAATTATACCAGCAAGTATTCTGAACAGTAAGATAGAGCAGTTAAATTCTTATGGAGCTTATATTCTAGTTGAGAAAAGAGAGAATGAAGAAACAATAAATTATGTAGGATATCAAGAAATGATATAAAGCATGCTAGGAAGGGGGCTATCATTTTGAACAGGGTAGTTTGGAAAATCCTCACAAAGAAGGAGACATTTGGGCAGAGAGCTGAATATTTGGGAAACAGCATTCCAGGCAGAGGAAAGTATGACTGCCAAGGACTTAAAATGACAGTATATCAGGCTTTCTACTTCTATTTTCCTGAACTGAATTGCTTTACCTACTGCTGGAGAGCCACACCCTACAACAATGGGGCACAAATGTGTATCACAACTCTCCCTCCAATCTAGCCTCTCCATCTTCTTTCATGCTGGGTACACCTCATTAAAAAAAATGAGCAGAGAGTGTCTATGTTTTATTAGTTTATTAGTCCATTTTCATGCTGCTGATACAGACATACACAAGACTGGAAAATTTGCAAAAGGAAGCGGTTTAATGGACTTACAGTTCCCCATAGCTGGGGATGCCTCACAATCCTGGCAGAAGGCAACAAGAAGTAAGTCACATCTTCCATGGGTGGCAGAAGGCAAAAAAAAAAAAAGGGCTTATGCAGGGAAACTCCCATTTGTAAAACTATTAGATCTCATGAGACTCATTCACTATCATGGGAAAAGTGCAGGAAAAACCCAGCCCCATAATTCAATCACCTCCCACTCAGTTCCTCCCATGACACTTGGGAATTGTGGGAGCTACAATTCAAGGTGAGATTTGGGTAAGGACACAGCCAAGCCATATCATTCCACAGCTGGCCTCTCCCAAATTCATGTCCTCACATTTCAAAACCAATCATGTTTTCCCAATAGTTCCCCCAAACTCTGAACTCATTTCAGTACTAACTCAGAAGTCCACAGTCCAAAGTAACATCTGAGACAAGGCAAGTCCTTTCCACCTATGAGCCTATAAAATCAAAATCAAGTTAGTTACTTCCTAGATACAGTGGGGGTACACACATTGGGTAAATACAGCTATTCCAAATGGGAGAAATTGGCCAAAACAAAAGAGCTGCAGGCTCTATGCAAGTTGAAAATCCAGTGGGAGCTTTTCCAGGTTCATGGTGCAAGCTGTCAGTGGATCTACCATTCTGGGGTCTGCAGGATGGTGGCCCTCTTCTCACAGCTCCACTAGGCAGTGTCCCAACCCTACATTTCTTTTCACACCACCCTAGGAGAAGTTCTTCATAAGGGACCCATCCTTGCAGCAAACTTCTGTCTGGACATCCAGGTGTTTCCCATCCTCTGAAATCTAGGTGGAGATTCCCAAACCTCAATTCTTAACTTTCATGTACCCACAGGCCTAACACCACATAGAAGCTTCCAAGGCTTGGGGTTTGCACCCTCTGAAGCAACAGTCCAATCATTTAGCCATGGCTAGAGTGGCTGGAACGCAGGGCACCAAGTTCCTAGGCTACACACAGCAGCGGGGGGCAGCGGGGGAGGGGGGTTGAGGCTGGGCCCTTGACACAAAATTATTTTTTCTTCCTAGAACTCTGTGCCTGTGATGAGAGGAGCTGCCGTGAAGACCTCTGACGTGACCTGGAGATATTTTCTCCATTGTCTTGGTAAATTACATTTGGCTCCTCGTTACTTATGCAAATTTCTGCAGCAGGCTTGAATTTCTCCTCAGAAAATGGGATTTTCCTTTCTATCATATTGTCAGGCTGCAAAGTATCTGAACTTTCATGCTCTGTTTCCCTTGTAAAACTGTACGTCTTTAACAGCAACCCCCAACTCACCTCTTGAATGCTTTGCTGCTTAGAAATTTCTCCCACCAGATACCCTAAATCATCTTTCTCAAGTTCAAAGTTCCACAAATCTCTGGGGCAGGGACAAATGCCACCAGTTTCTTTGCTAAAACATAGAGTCATCTTTATTCCAGTTCCCTACAAGTCCCTCATCTCCATCTAAGACAACTTCAGCCTGCATTTCATTGTCCATAACATTATCAGCATTCAACAAGTCATTCAATAAGTCTCTAAGAAGTTCCAAGCTTTCCCATATTTTTCTGTCTTCTTCTGAGCCCTCCAAACTCTTCGAACCTCTGCCTATTACCCAGTTCCAAAGTCAATTCCACATTTTCAGGAGCTTTTTCAGTAGCACCCCACCCTTGGTACCAATTTTCTGTATTTGTCTGTTTTCATGCTGCTGATAAAGGTACATCTGAGACTGGAAAATTTATAAAAGAAAGAAGTTTAATGGGCTTACACTTCCACATAGTTGAAGAGGTCTCACAATCATGGCAGAAGGCAAGGAGAAGCAAGTTACATCTTACATGGATGGTGGCAAGCAATAAAAGAGCTTGTGAAGGGAAACTCCTATTTTTAAAACTGTCAGATCTCATGAGACTCATACACTATCACAAGAACAGTGTAGGAAAAATCTGACCCCAAATTCCTCCCATGACACATGGGAGTTGTGTCTCCCACCAAATTCCTCCCATGACACATGGGAATTATGGGAGTTAAAATTCATTATGAGATTTGGGAGGGGACACAGCCAAACCATATCAATCAGTAATTTAAACATCAGAGAAAAATCTGAGCCATGATTTCAGGCTATGCTGGAAGAATGTAATTTTCTTCCAAATCACCAAATAAAAAAGAAAAGAATGTCTGAGTTTTGATGGGAATGAAGCAATAGCAGGAAAAGACATAGGAACCAGAAGTGATCCTCCCAAGGAAAGAATTGAATATGGTTTTTTGTACCTCTCTCCAAGTGTGGGGGATGAATAATAAGTGTTTCCATCTTTTTAAAAAAGTTTGTATTATATATATTCTCCAGATATTTTAAAGATAATTTACTCTTACATAGTATATGTTTTCTTTGTGATAAGATAATTACTCTTACTATCTTCTCTGTGACTATTTTTCAACCATTTGGGTTATTCAATTATACTGAATAAAAATGTGAATACTGTAGTTCTCTACATAAGGAATGAATTCTTGTCAAAATCTCTGAGAGTCCTCAGTCAATCCTCATCCTTTTTATGAGAAGTTATTTTTCATTTCATTCAGTTCAATTGAAAATTGAGGGGCAAAGTGTGTTGAGCACTGACTTTGGACTTACAAACTATGAAGAGCCCAATGTGGACAAATTATGTCCTTAGACCAAGCCAGGAAGGAGCCAATGTTGATGGCTACATTTTCTTCTCCATTAAGAATCTGAGTAAGTCAAAGAGAAAGCCAATCTCTTCAGGCAGAGATAGACAGAGATAATGTATACGTTCACTTTGATAATTTTTTGTGAAAAAGTAATTGGCATTTCAGAATACCAATTATGTATTTAACCTAGGGAAACTCGTTTCCCTAGGGAAACTCACACTTCTGCACATCAAAAGATTTGAACCATTATAATGTCAATTTCTTGTACTAATCACCACAGTCTTTGTACAGATAACTTCAGTATAATTCTAAACATCAAAGTTAGTAGATAGGAAATTGAGCTTGTTAGACTTATGTAATTAATTAAATCTGGTACTGGAAAAACATTTACTCTAGTAAAAGGCACTCCAGGCTACCTCTTTATGTACCATTTCAGCTCTAGTTTTTGAGATGAGGTGTTTTTTTTTTTTACAAATTAAAGAATTCAATTGATGTTGAAAAATTCTGTGGACAGCAAACTGTCAAATTAGAAATTAGTCTTGTTCATCTTGTTTTATGGAAATTGAATGATGTTATCTTCCAAAAATCATATTGAAAGTATTTTTTCTAACATCTTTGAGAAATACCTGGCCTAGCACAATCTGTCAGTCACTTTCTCTCCCTATTCTCTCTATTTTGAGTGAAGCCTGTTTATTTATTCCTTGAAGATCATAGGGCTCCCAAACATATCTGAAGCTTCCATGCCAGAGAAAATGGGGCCATCAGTACCAGCAGATGTCAGGGTCCAAATGCCCCTATTTGCTGCCGCCCACAAGAAGACTCATGACTCAGAGGTCTGGGAGGAGGTTGACATTCCTAGTGGCAACTGAGCAAACATTTTTAATTTCACAGCTGCTAGAGTGTCCCTGAACAGAATGCTGGACGGATTCTCTTAGCATACTCAGATAAACCACCCCAACCAGCTCATAATGTATACCCAGCTGAACTACTTCTTGATCAGACAAAGCAACTGCTTATGGCAATATTAAAGCAGGGATTCTGAGAAAAATGAGAAAATTAAATTATTAACGGTATTTGAGATACCCAGTTGTGTGCTACAGAATGACAGTTCTATCAGTGACAGCCCATGTACACTACCGTGGTCTCATAAGATTATAATATTGTATTTTTACTACTCCTTTTCTATGTTTAGATGCATAAATACTTAGCATTGTGTTAAAATTGCCTGCAGTATTTAATATAGTAATGTGCAGTACAGGTTTGTAACTTAGGATGCTCATTCAAGCACACTCATTCGCCTTCCAAAAAATAGGTCTCAGTGGAGGCACCCGAAAAGGGTCTGAGCAGAGACAGCCTCCCTCGTCTTCCAATAAGAAGACCTCTGAATGGAGGCACTTAAGCTTGGAATGCAGGAATACCTATGAGCTTGGTCAGTAGGGTGGGGGAGGTGCCGAGAGACTGAGTCCTCCACTGCAACTCCCCCTAGAGACAGCAATGCACTGGTTGTACACCAAGCTTGAACTGTGTAGGGTGGCTTTCTACCCATTAGCATGGCCAGGTAAAGCCTTTGTGATATCTATGATCAGGTTTGAAAGATAAGATATAGGGATGAGGCCTAGAGCCAAATTTCTCAATTACAAATAAAAATTACTTGTATTTTCATCTTTGATTATATCTGTTGTGCATGTACCTGTGTGTGTGTGCTAGTGTGTGTGTGATTAATTTTCCTGCATTGTGTTAAGTAGGGATCTATTAAATATAGAACTCTAAGAGTATTATTTTAATTTACATATCTCTAAGAAAGAAAAGAAAATGCTTAAATTAAACTATGACTCTCCACTAACTCTAAGATACAGACATTTCAGAAATGTTAAAATATGAAAGGAAATGGTGTTAGAATCAATGAAATGTAGTAACTTTACCTGTTTAATTACAAGTTAACAATCAATGGTCTTTCTACCAATAATTGAATACCCCACATTTTTCTCACATGAATTTTTTCTAAATAAGTTACATTTTCATATAAACATAGGTTTTCTGAACTCTCCATTTTGTTCTATTAGTCTTTCTATCAATTACTATACTAATAACATCCTATCTCAGTTCCCATCTTTTACTTTGATTGGAATTGACAGCATTAGAATATCGACTTTTCTAATAGACACTTACATTGTTCCAATTTTTTGTACTTGCCGACAACACAAATTTAAATTCATGTAAATTCAATTTTGAATTAAGGTTAAGTTTCTGAAAGTGAAATTGTTTATCAAACTATATAAAGTTTAATTTTAATAGATATTACCAAATTTTACTCCAAAAATTGGATTAACTTAATGTTCCACCAACTGCACATAGATATATTTGTTTCTCCACACCTTTATTAACACTAAATATAATAAAATGTAAAAATAATTTCTGCTAACCTGGTAGTTTTAAACTAACAACTTATTGTGGCTTTATTTGCATCTTCCTAATCATATGTGAAACTGAGAAGCTTTTCATATTCTATTGGTGAGTTATAATTCTTTTTTTAGATTCATTTTGCTTAATTTGTTATTCATTACTAGTTTCTATCTTCTCCCAGGTGACCAATATTTTATCAATATGTAATTTTGTTTCCACGTAGTTAGGAAATCTTTCTGGTCTCCTCCATTCTTCCACATATCACATTTGTTATTCCACCCTCCTTTTCATATTCTCATAGCTGGTATCTTTCTTCCCTTAACAATTTTAACCCCACTCACCCAGATGGAAAAATAAAACTTTTTTCTGCAAATGATTAATACCTTTCCTTTTGGCCAAGTTTGTCTCAACAATACTGCCCAACATTCGTGAGCTAATTGCTGAACACCCACATTATAAATACACACAGCTGAAGGCTTGGCTGGTGACCTAACAATACAGATGTCCACCAGGAAATAATTTTCTCTTTTCATATACTCCAACAAATGTTTCCAAAGCACATCTTGTTAGTGTGAATGCTGATCCACTATCCTTCCCATTGTAGTATTTCACATATCTTGGAGTTTGTTTCTTTATGTTAAAATTCATTCTAATCACTTTTTATTTCATCTTTTCCTCATATAACATTCATTTGATGTCTTCTTAAGATTGGCCACTAAAGTGAATGTAGCTGCTGAAACTGTACAGACTCCAGGGGCTGAATTCCTAGACAACTCCTGAGAAGAAGAGGTGTTGGTCCATCCCCCACCATATCAAGCTGCCACATGACCATGGTTATGTCGCTGACCTAGGCCTCACATACAGTCAGCTGGAGGTCCATGATGATAGAACGGGGAGAGGATAGAGAATAGAAGAGGAAATGACTTGGTGAGCACTAGCAAGGGACCAGCAGCATTACACAATGACGTTTTGGAGTGCAAGAGATCACATGGGAGTGGTGCTTATATAGCTTTACAAGTGGCCCCTAGGGTGCTGCTGTAACTTTGAGGTAGCCCATGGCCTTCAACCTCACCCCAAAGCAGTCACTGATGGCAAAGTCAAAATTACTATAGTACAATAAGTGCATTAAATTTGTCTTAAATTTCAGAGAACATTAGGTTCTTAATATCCTTCAATACTAACAGAAGCTGAGCAGTCCTTTAATTATATGGTGCCCTGTGGATTATGGCCACACCTCATTTTTGATATTCCTTCTTATCTGGGAGTGTCTAGTTCTTACCCAGTTGCCGGCCATTATACAAACTCTTTAGTTTTACATCATTCTGTGGAAATATTAAAACAGAACACACTCTTATATGGTATAACATTTTCCTTTTAATTAAATAAGATATCTGCCCACCTTAGTGCCTAAGATGAGGCCTATACCTAATGCTGTATTAAACTGATTTATAGTGGACATACGTTCTCTGCAACCTAAAGAGAAATCAGAGCACTGGAGACTGATAAATAACCAGACGTGGGCACTAGAAACATGTGGATGGATATTTCAAAAAGGAAATATCTCAGAGTACTGAACAGAATGACACCTCTTGCTTATTACATCATTCCAGCAGATTACCAATATGCTGGAAGCATCATGGACCACCACAGAAGGAACCTGCTATTCCAACAACCATCAGGGATGTTCCAAGAAAGTTGGCATAAAGGCTTTATAAGCAAACAAACACACAAACAAAAACACAGAACAATCATGTTTATTCTAAAAGAAATATACGAATCAAGTAGCCCACCAACAAAGCAAGAAGGTGTGGGAGTAGGGGTTCCTCAAAAGCAATGAGAGCAGTCTCAGGGGATTTGTCACTGTTTCTTACTCTGTCTTATACAAATGTTTGTCCTGATATAATTTTCACTATGTTGAACTCTCTCAATTATTTAAATTAAAGGGATGTAATTTTAGCTTTCTGGCATGTCCCTAAATCTCTGCCTTTTGTCTTATATAAGAATTGAAAATTGCTGGAAATATAATTCTTAGATCAAACTTCTTTTCTGTAAAAATTTGTTTTCTTAGCCTACATGAGAAGCATGATGCCATTTTCATTCTCTTCCATCTATAGGCTTATAAAGTTTTTTCTAAATCTCTGTCATTCAGAAAATTCCCTAGGTACATCTTTCCAAATTAATTCTATTTTGAAGTCAGTGAGCCTTTTCTACTTAAGAATTTATTTCTTTCTGTTATTCAAGTTTTATTCTATTGTTTGATCATTTCTTCTTGCTCAGCTGTCCTCTCTTTTTAGGAAGCCCTGGATCATTGCTATGTCTCATGTTTTCATCCATGTCTTCTATTATTTTTGCACTAACTTCCATTTGGTCTTCCAGAGAAATAATTTAGTTACATCAGTTTTGAGTTCTTTATGGAAATTTTAAATTTGATCACCATTGATATGGTTTGCTGTGTCCCAACCCAAATCTCATCTTTAATTGTAGCTCCCTTAACTCCCAGGTGTTGTGGGAGGGACCCAGTGGGAGATAATTGAATCATGGGGTGTTCTCATGGTAGTGAATAAGTCTCATGAGATCTGATGGTTTTATAAGGGGAAACACCTTTTGTTTGGTTCTTATTCTCTCTTGTCTGCCATGTAAGACCTGCCTTTTACCTTCTGCCATGATTGTGAGGCCTTACCATCAACGTGGAACTGTGAGTCCATTAAACCTTTTTTTCTTTATTAATTACTCAGTCTCAGGTATATCTTTATCAGTAGTGTGAAAATGGACTAATACAGTAAATTGGTACCAGTAGAGTGGGCCACTGCTGTAATTATACCAGAAAATGTGAAAACTACTTTGGAGCTGGATAACAGACAGAGGCTGGAACAGTTTGGAGGGCTCAGAAGAAGACAGAAAAATGTGGAAAAGTTTGGAACTTCCTAGAGACTTGTTGAATGGCTTTGAACAAAATGTTGATAATGTTATGGACAATGAAATCAAGGCTGAGGTGGTCTCAGATGGAGATGAGAAACTTGTTGGGGTCTGGAGCAATGGTGACTCTTTCTATGTTTTAGCAAAGAAACTGGTGACATTTTGCCTCTGCCCTAGAGACCTGTGAAACTTTGAACTTGAGAGAGATGATTTAGGGTATTCTGGTGGAAGAAATTTCTCAGCAACAAAGCATTCAAGAGGTGAATTGGGTGCCATTAAAAACAATCAGTTTTAAACGGGAAACAGAGCATAACAGATTAGAAAATTTACAACCCGACAATGCAACAGAAAAGAAAAATCCATTCGCAGAGGAGAAATTTAAGCTTGCTGCCGAAATTTATATAAGTAACAAGGAGCCAAACATTAGATGCCAAGACAATGGGGAAAATGTCTCCATAATATATCAGAAATCTTCACGGTAGGCCCTCCCGTCACAAGCCTGGAGGACTAGGAGGAAAAAATGGTTTCACAGCTGGGGCCCAGGGCCCCATGCTGTGTGCAGCCTTGGAACTTGGTGTCCTGTGTTCCAGCCACTTAGCCATGGTTAAAGGGGGCCAGGATAGAGCTGAGACCATGGCTTCAGAGGATGCAAGCCCCAAGGCTTGGCAGCTTCCATGTGGTGTTGAGCCTGCAATTGCACAAAAGTCAAGAATCAAGGTTTGGGAACTTCCGCCTAGATTTCAGATGTATGGAAATGCCTGGATGTCCAGGCAGAAGTTTGCTGCAGGGGCAGGGTCCTCATGGAAAATCTCTGCTAGGGCAGTGTGAAAGAAAAATGTGTCATTGAAGCCTTCACAGAGAATCCTCACTGAAGTACTGCATTGTGAAACTATGAGAAGAAGGCCACCATCCCCCAAATCCCAGAAAATGGTAGAGCCACCAACAGCTTGCACCATGCACCTGGAAAAGCTGCAGACACTCAACACCAGCCTGTGAAAGCAGCTGGCAGGGAGGTTATACCCTGCAAAGCCACAGAGGTAGAGCTTCCCAAGACCATGGGGATCCACCTGTTACATCAGTGTGAGCTGGATGTGAGACATAAAGTCAAAGGAGATCTTTTTGAAACTTTAATATTTGACTAGCCCTCTAGATTTTGGATTTTTGTATGGGGCTCATAGTCTCTTTGTTTTGGCCAATTTCTCTAATTTGGAATGGCTGTATTTACCCAAAGCTTGTGTCCCCATTGTATGTAGGAAGTTAGTAACTTGTTTTTGATTTTGCAGGTTCATAGGGAGAAGGGACTTGCCTTGTCTCAGATGAGACTGGACTTTTAACACTGAAATTAGTTAAGATTTTGGAGGACTGTTAGAAAGGCATGATTGGTTTTGAAATGTTAGGACATGAGATTTGGAAGGGGTCAGTGGTGAAATGATATGGTTTGGCTATGTCCCTACTCAAATTTCATCCTGAATTGTAGCTCCCGTAATCCCCACATGTTGTGGGAGGAAACCAGTGAAAGATAATTGAATCATGGGGGTAGTTCCCACTTACTGTTTTCACAGTAGTGAATAAGTCTCATGAGATATGATGGTTTTATAAGGGGAAAACCCTTTTACTTGGTTCTTATTGTCTCTTATCTACCACCAAGTAAGATGTGCATTTCACCTTCTGCCATGATTGTGAGGCCTCCCCAGCCATGTGAAACTGTGAGTCCATTAAACCTCTTTTCCTTTATAAATTACCCAATCTTAGGTATGTCTTTATCGGCAGCATGAAAACAGACTAATATAACCGTGTTTTCCATTTTCTAAAACTCTATTCATTTTGTAGTTTTTTGATTGTTCCATTGTGGAATGAAATCATAAAAATTTACATTACAATTCATTCAAGATTGTCTTCTGTTTTATAACTAAACATTTTCTAAATAGGAATCACTTCTTTAATCACTTGGCTTGATCTAAAATTAGTGTGTTCTTATGACCTAATCTTTCTCTTTCTATTCATGTCTTTGGGTAAGGGTTCCCTCAAACAATTCTAGTCATCACTTTAAATTCTCCAGAGAACCTGATCTGAAATCATTGGGAATACAGTATGTGTTTCTTGGCTATTAGGCAGAAAGTGACTCTTCTGGCTCAGCTGAGGTTAATTCTTGCTTAGACCTATTGCTTCATATGCCTTTCTAGTAAAAGTGGAGAGAGTCAGACTTCTCCCAGCTGTACTGAAGAAGAGTTTATTATAACGGTCAATTTCTAATAATACATAATTATAAACACCCTGATTATTTCTACCATAATTGCACATACAGGGCAGGACAAAGTCCTTTAGAGACTCTAATCACTGAAGACATAACAATGTGCGTACTGTCTTCCTCCATACTATATGCAACTAAAAGTAAAAAATAATAACTAGGCAAAAGAGGATGAAGAGGTATAGCACATCTATAATATAATTTGTCAAGCATCCATTAAAAATTATAGGTTTAGATTTCTTAGTTGAAAGAGAGGAATAAAATAAGAGTTCCCATTTTTAATCCTAAATAAATATGAATAAATAGGTAAAACATGGAAGGAAGAAACAAGTTAATAGTATGCTTACTGGATGAACACAAAGTATTCTCATTAAAGTATGGCACAAAGTTGCACATCTTCATCAGTATTTTTAAGTTTCTCTGACAGTGCCAACAAATACAGTTAGAGAGGTAAAAGAAAAAAGAAGTATAATAATTGACCAGAAGGAACAAATTTTTACTATGTTTATGACTAGAAATTTTAAGAGAATCAACTAAAATTACTAGAAATAATAGGTTATATAATTATGAAATCAATATACATAAGTCAAGCTTTTCTGTTTACAAATAATCACACAGAAAAAAATGGGAAGAATTCTTATTTATGACACCAAAGACAAAAAATAAACAGAACTTAAACCTAATCAGCAATGTGTCATTCTCATACAAAGATAACTTTAAAATTCCAAGAAACATAAAAGACGACTTGATTTCTTACTATATATAAACACAGTATTTTAAAAATTTCTAAACTATGAATCTACACATTTTATATAGTTCCAATGAAAATAGGATGAGTATTGAACATCTATTTTTTTAAATTAGATTAACTGATTTAAAAAATTTAAATGCAAAGTAAGCATGCAAGAAAAGCCATAAAAATTTTAAAATGTTAGAAGTGAGATAATTTTTGACTATGGTTACTAGCTATTAAAACATATTTGGCAGCTACAATCATTAAAATAATGTGCTGTAGTGTCATGATTAGATGGAGAGTTTTCAGAAATAGTCTTAATTAAATGTCATCAATTTGCGTATGATAAAAATGGAGTAGCAAATTAGGAAGAAAAGATGTTCTTTGTTTTTTGTTTTTAATAATTTTAGATAGATGATAGATTTAAATGTTTTTTTAAAAACTGTAAAAGTACTAGAACAATAAAAAAGGAAAACCTGCATCCAATACTGTAGTAAGAAATTCATCTTAAAATGACAAAATACACAAAGCCATAAAGAAAATTATTGATAATTTTGAATAAAGAAAATTATTATATAGTAATGATATGATGGCAACATTATAAACTAAGTACAAAGTGAAATAGAAAAATGAGAAAATATAAAATTACAACACATAAGTCAAAGTACTTACATTTTTTCATAAAAGCTTTAAAATGTGATTTGCATGTCAAACTATTCCAGATTTAATGACATCTAGTATATTGACAATCAATTTTAGAATATTTTCATCATTCTAAGAGAAGTCCTATATTTATCAGCAGTATTCTCCTTGTCACCCCAACACCTTGCTCTCAGCTCTAGGCAACCTACATTCTGTCTCCATAGATTTGTGTATTAGGTTGTCTTTTGTGATTGGCTTTTTTTCTCTTACCATAATGTTTTTCAGATTCATTGATGTCATATTGTACCATGTATCAGTACTTTATTTCTTTTTAGTGATGAATAATATTCTATGGTATGTATATTTGATAGCTTGTTTATCCATTATCAGTTGATGAATATTTAGATTGTTTCTACTTTTGGCTATTATGAATAATGCTGCTAAGAACATGTATGTACAAGTTTTTATGTGAACATGTCTTCATTTATCTAGAGTATATACCTAGAAGCAAATTGCTGGGCCATATGGAAACTATTTTTAAATAATTGAAGAACTAACAGACTGTTTTCCAAAGTGGCTGCACCATTTTATATTTCCAATCAAGGTGTAAGAGGGTTTTAATTTCTTCATATATTTGAAAAGAGTTGTTATTATTTTACTCACATTATGTATACATAGTATATTATATGCATATATGAATGGCCATGAGATAGTGGGTATGAAGTGTTAGCTCACTGTGGTTTTGATTTGCATTTCTCTATTGGCTAAGGATTATGAGAATCTTTTCATGTGTTTATTATCCATTTGTATATCTTCTTTGAAGAAATATCTATTCAGATGTTTGCCGATTTTAAATTCTGTTTTCTTTTTACATTGAATTGTAAGAATTCTTTATATTTTCTGGACACTAGACCTTTAACAGATATATGGTTAGCAAATATTTTCTCCCATTCTCTGTGTTGTCTTTTTACTTTCTTGAAAGTGTCCTTTCAATCTGGCCTTCTAATCTTTCCTTTTCCAGCTTGGGATAATACCCTAGTAAGACTCGGACTGAGAGTCATCAGAGTCCAGCAATTCAGTCTTGCCATACCTGGAGTAGAATCTGTAGTCTATGCACGGTGAGCAAATGAAAGAAGGGAGCACCCAACCTCTTGGCCACACTTATCAGAATTTTGCCAGCAATTAAGAAATGCTAGTGGTCTGCTTCCCTGGACTTGATACTGTATCACTAGATCAGAAAAGCAAGGGTTCAGGATAAGAGAGAATGGGTAGGAGAGGCTATGGGCCATTGCTGCTGTCTTAGCAGCGCCAGGATCTTCATCGGCAGCATATCTGGTATTTTTTGAAAGGTTGTTTTTGAGAGACAATGTGGTAAGCCCTTCCTACTAAGAACATACAGGAAATGATCTTAAAAATAAGTTTTAGTTATCTGAAATATTTGCCCTCTCACTACTTTTTCTGTCATCCAAATTAACTTTGTGTTTTCAACATGTTTTGTGTACTGAAAGGCCTTTGAATCCACAAAAGAAATCTTGAGTTTGACTTGTGTAAGAGTAATTTTAAAAGTACTGGCAAGATTGATGTGCTGGGGATTTAAATATAGCTATAACTGAATGTTAATTACTACAGGTAGCAGTGTCACCCATGGAAATTAAATTGCTGGCTATAGATAAATATACTAAACAACACTCACCAGATTTCCAACTATTTCACTAACCCACTTTTAATAGTCTCACATCGACCCTCTTACACTGCTGCCTGTGGGCTAAAAGAACACCGGTATATGACTGCAGGTGAAAAAAGCCACAAACCTTCCCATCATCCAATTCTCTGCCTTTCTCACTCAGAGAAAACACCCAGTTGGCTGACTTGAGGTCAGATTGCAAATCAATTTATGTAAAATGTCTCTTTTGGCCCAGCAGTTTTAATGTTATTTTTTCAGTTTTGAATTGTTGCTAAGTCTTGATTTACTTGATTCTTGATGTAGTTTTTGAAAAGACATAATCAGAAAGCCACTAAAATGTAACATAAAAAAAGGTAGGATAGAATAAGATAAAATAACAATAAAATGCTTTTACAGAAAATGCATTATTTGAAAAAAGGAAGACAGAAAATTGGAAATAAAAAAGGATAAAAAAATAAAAAGGGAGAAAATATGTAAGTGCAAAGCATACAACAGTATGATAAAAACAAAAAAGAATGAGAAAAATAAATTTAAAAATAAAATAATAAGTAGATACAAATAATGGGAAATATTTAAACTTTTTAATTATACTGTTTTAAGTGCTTATTTCATATTTCCCTGTGCAATTATCTCTACTCTCGTTAGTCATCATTGTTGATTTTTTTTTAAAATTTGTGTTAGGTTGGAACACAAAGACTTGCAGGGTTGAGTAACACCTCATGCCTTTTGGATAACTTTGTATTATCATTCCAAACTTCAGAATAATATCTATTTTATATTCACAATTAGTCAAGCAAAGCTTTTACAGGAAAATTATGTAGTTAATTTAGTATTAACTCAGATGTTAAAACACGTAAGAAGGAATTTTCTTGAATATTCTGATCAGATTAACTGCCTCTTTCTTCCACCACCAATTCTGAATTATGCCAAGGCATGGATCTGTTATTGAATCAAAGGAACATCTTTAAGAGGTAAAGTGTAAATATTAATAAAATGAAGATAGAAGCCTGAGAGACTCACCTGTAAATAAAATATAGGACATTTGGAGCATGATCTTTCTGAAGTTTCTTTTGACATCTAAGAGAATTCTCCTACAGGGTTTTCAAGAATAACTGTGCCATTGCTGTGTCTTTGAAATTAAGAGATTTCTGGATATGTGGGCTGCCACTGAACTACTCCCAAAGAATGTCCTGTTGATAGGTCAGCAGAATGTGGTTACTGAGTTTTCTTGCATGTGATAGTTTGGGAGACACAAATTAGAAAGCAGGGAATAACAGCTAAAAATACACATACTTGTTCATAGATAAGGGATGGCTGACCATCAACAAGGAGAGATTACTCTCCCAGAATGTAAAAAATGGTTCAAAATTTTTGTTTAACTAAAGAACCCTGGGAGCAGTGAAAGATAGATAATATTTGATGATAGATAGATAGATAGATGATAGATAGATGATAGATAGACAGACAGATAGACAGATATCAATTACCTCTGGAAATGTCTCTGTATCTCCGAAGACTAAGGAAGCTGGTTCATAAAGTTCATCCACGGAATAACTGGATTACCAACTCTAAACCCTGCTGTGTCACCTCCTGCACTATTATCTGTAATTTTAATTCTTTCCAAATTCTAAATTAGACAGTTGGGTTTGGTGCATCCTAAAGTTGCATAATGGGGACTTGAGAAATCAACCTAACTTTATCTTTCCATTCTCTCCTTTCACTGGGGATTTATGTTCCTCGATAGTGACTGGCCTGGCCATGTATTCAGTGCTCCAGGTCCTCTGAGATCTGCCTCATTCTCCAGTTTTCCCTGGTACTTGATCCCTCCTTGTGGCTCAATCCCTTTTCTTTCTGGTCAGAACTCCTTGAAACCATAGTCTTCTCTACCTGAATTTCAGACTCCTCTGTCTATCATTGCAGGCTTCTCACTGTGGCTCTTCACTGACCCCCATGGGCCCTTTGCCCCTTCTTCCCTCTCTGCCAGCTGACAGCCATACTCATTTTTCTGCCAGGGCTCAGTCTGACCTCAGGCCTCTGGTTGTTGCATCCTGCCTCTGCCCAAGCCAGGATGATAATACTCTGAGACCATTGGAAAAAGCTCAAGGTCAATCAATTTGCCCAGTTTTAGAAGATAAAGATAATAGAAAACATTTACACAAATTGTCATTAATAAATATTACAGAAAACATGAGGTTAGTGAATTTCCAGATGTATGTAAAAGCAGCTCATGTGCAAAACCTCATTTTTGAAACAGCAAATATAAGTAAATGCACATATTTGCTCATTTTTCCATTTGGCACAAATATACTTAAGATGAGCATTTTAAGATAATCTTAGTGCTAGGTGTTGGGGGACATTAATATCAATCTAGCCCAATCTCTTCTCAGGGTCTGTGGGAAGAGGGTTGTTTCTGCTTATGAAAATTGAAAGAGTATTACCAGAAGTAAAAGTCTCAGTGTGCACATTAGAAAAATAATATCTCTTCATCCAACTCAACATTGATGTAAAAGACAGAGAGGTTACACCTCTAAATAAGATAGACCAGATCCCTTTCCACATTAAGTACTTCTGCTCTTCAGTGTGGGTTTAAAGTCAAGGTCTTTCAGGTGAAGGCTGGTAAACATTCGGGTCATCCTGCCACTTTTGGCTCTGTCCTTAGGCCGTACCAATAAAGGATCTGTCAAAACCTCATTGGCAGCTGCACCCCTGTGACTGCCTAAACAGATCTGTGCCCTGCACAGCAGCCTTGTGCAAGTTCCAAGTACCTTTATATTATTAAAGCAATTTGCCTTGTCAAGAAAGCAGCAGCAGACAAAAGATCCTGTGATCTTGTTCCTTTTGCATCTGTCTTCATTTTAATATGCAAAATAGCACACTTCAGTCCTCAGCACTCATGTTTTATGATGACATATTGAGAGGAAGATTTATTACAAATCCACTTATAGACAGAATATAGGGAAATTTCCCTCATATTTTGAAGAAGGTGCATCAAAGAAGAGGTTTTTTCTACATCAATTTTCTTTATTTTATTGCTACATTCTCATGATTGGAGTGCCACCAACAAATCTCTCTTTTGTTCAGAGGTAGCATTCTGCCTGAGAAAATGGAGGTGTGAGATCCACATCATAAAACCAAGGCAACCCATGAATCAAAAATATTCTGACAGAGAAAATAAAGTGAACTATTTTGTGCTATTAATCATGGAACAAATACAAATAAAACCAGAGTCCATCATCAGTAATTCTTGTATTGACCTCAAAGAGAAAAACAAGTGAATTAAATAACTTAAACTCATCACATTAAATGCAGTAATATAGCAAATATTATCCATGCCTCATAAATAAATTTTGGTAAATTTGCAAGCACTTTTTTGAGCTGTTTCTCAAGTATATTAATTTCCTATATTTTTATATACTTTCTGATGTGCTACGACACAATAATAAGATGCTTAAACATCACATAAATACAAAGCATGGAATAACACCAAACTGCTGTGTCCTCTACTGGTGAGACATATAGTCATCAATCAAGTGACTGGTGGATTAACAAGTTGATAGATTTGGTATGTACTTGATGCCAGGCACTGAACCACTTACACTATGACCCAACAAGAATAGTGCCACCAGCTAGGCAGAATTTTGCCTCTAATAGAAGCAGGATTTCTGTGCCCATGGCTGCTTGACATGTCTATAGTCATCAGGTGTATTTTTATTTCTATCCAAGTTGTGTCTATTCTATGAAGACAAACATCAATTCCACTCAGCAAGAGGAACTATTTTAGCTGGAAGATGAAGTATATTGACTGGCCCAGCATGAGTAGTAGCTTTTTTTCTAGTTTGCATTATGACGTATGCATTAAGAATGATTGCCACTGATGGTCTTAAATGAAATTAAATGAATTAATATACACAAAATTATCTCATACACTCTAAAGCTTTGTAGATTAAAAATATTTTGTATCTTCTTAACGGTGGTTTTTATAGGAAAGAAAGTATAAAAGAAATGGGCTATATCTGCATAGCTATTATTGATAGCCATTCAATCATTACATTACCAACAGTCAGTTATATAGCAGCCTAATAAACATAATAAGCTTATGGGTCCTTCTTGGAGAAGAAGGCCTGCTACCTGTCAAACATATGTGAAGTTGCATAGGTTTATCTCCAGGAGGATGTGGAGTAACCTTGGAAGACAGGTATTAATAGCAGAGCCATCTGGCCATTAAGAAATAAGAAATACACTTTTATTTTATTTGTTTATTTTAGTTAGGAAAAATTTTGATTTAATTTGATTCTATGGATATTCAAACCTTTGGTGAAGCAGTTTAGCTGATGTTTTTACTACTATAATTTCTAATCTGCCATTTATATATTTATTTAGATATGTTTATTCTAAAAAATATACATAATGTTGCTTAGTTTTTTAAATATATAGTTTTTTAAATTCATGAAGTTTATTGTGCCATAGACATCATTCTGTTTTCATCTATTTACCCCAAACAACACTGCAGTGAACATTCTTGAACATTTCTCAGTGTACATCTTCAAGCATTTTGGGGCTTTGTTTAAAATAAAGATACAATTGCAATATATCTACATACAAAACCTCACTAAGACACTGCTAAGTAACTCTTCTGAATTCCTTCACTAGCTGTTACATTAACAGGGGTGATTGAAGGTCTCTCATGACAACATTCTTGCCAGTACTTCATATTATCCAATTTGATAATTTTTATCAAATATGGTTGTAGAAAATTGGTATCTACTGCTGCTATTGTATATTACATCTTATTCTTGTTTTTTTTTTTCAATTTACTCTGTTGCTCTTTTTCTGTTTTTGAAATAAACATTTAGTTAATTCATTTTCTCTATCATTTTTGATGTTTAAAAATGTATGAAATCTATCAATTTTTTATAAGTGTTGCATTAACAATATTTCACACATTTTGACATACCAAGTTTTTGTGCAGAGGAGGGTACCCATCACTTCTAGCATTTATCCTTTCTTTGTGGTGCAAACATCAAATAAAATCTTTTATAGTTGTTTTTAAATGTACAATAAATTTTTGTGTGCAGTCACCCTGCTGTGCTTTCAAACACTAGATCTTCATTTCATTTATATTTTTGTACCCATTAACCATCCTACTTCCTCCCACATTTATAATCCTTCCCAGCCTCTAGTAACCATTCTTCCACTCTCTATCTCCATAAGTTCAATTGTTTTAATTTTTAGCTCCTGTAGTTAAGTGAGAACATGTAAAGTTTGTCTTCCTGTGCCTGACTTATTTCTTTTAACATCATGTTCTCCAGTTCCATCCATGTTGTTGTAAATGACAGGATCTCATTCTTTCTTATGGCTGAATAGTATTCCATCATATATATGTACCACATTTTCATTATCTATTCAATTCTTGGCTATCGTGAATACTGCCGCAATAAACATGGTATTGCAGATATCTCTTTGATATACTGATTTTCTTTATTTTGAGTGTATGTAGCAGTGGGATTATTGGACCATATAGTAGCTGTATTGTTAGTGTTTTGATGAGCCTCCAAAGAGTTCTCCAAAGAATTCTCCATAGTGGTTGTGCTAATTTACATTTCCTTCAACGTTGTATGAGCATTCCCTTCTCTCCACATCCTCATCAGGATTCATTATTGCCTATTTTTTGGATGAAAGCCATTTTTACTAGGGTGAGATGATATCTCATTGTAGTTTTGATTTGAAATTCTCTGATGATAAATTAGTTGCGCACTTTTTCATATACCTGTTTGCCATTCATATTGATGTACTAAGTTTTTATAGCTATCCATTTATTACCCATTCTGATTAGGGAATCTAGCCTATATGATAGTAATCTTAGAAATTATTGGGGTTTTGGGACAACTAGTACATTATCAATGTTTGAAACTATTCTATGTGGGTTTGAAATGAATATGAAGTCTGTATTTGTTAAAGATAAAGATACATTTGTACATACATGTATATATGCTCACAAGTTTACTGACGTTGCTACTCAATTTTCTGTACTTCTACATATATTAAATTGGCTTAATCTGTTAACCTCTGAGTGAGACCTCTAAAAATTTTTAGCTTATATTTATAACATACCCCCCCTAAAATGAGGATTAGCATGGTTAGTTGCATCACAGCTAGAGAGCAGCACAAACAGCAGAATGTCCGGAATTTAGAGGTTAAGCTCATACTTGACTATGTTTTACTTATTCATGTAATTTCTTCCTAAATAATTTTAAATATTGCTTATGAAATATACTTAAGGATCTCTTTAACTGTCTCTTTGGGAGGATGGGTTGATGACTATTGCTAGCCATTCCATTTCTACTACCATTATTTAATAAATTAATTTTAAATGTATTATTTAATTAAGAAGTACTCTCTGTGCAGACCCAGTTACTAAAAAATAAAGTAACACTTTTATTTTTAAAACATTACTGATAGAGTTTAATAATAAAGAGTTAAAAATAGATTGTACATTAAAATATGTCTTTCTATTCATTTCCTCTTTGCATTTTTTGACCAATTCCTTATAAATTATGGCCACTTCATGGTAAAGAAGCCTTAATTAAAACACCAAGTGCAAAGGAAGGACAGGATTTGGATGCCATATGTGAATGCAAATGAAAAGCACTCTGTAGGGAAGGTGAGACCTCACTGAAGGTGACATGCCGGTGGAAAAAGGATGTGCTGAGCAAGCACCTTAGCTGAACAAGCAATTTAGGGCAGTGCCATAAGCTGCAGGCATTTTAGAAAAACAAAAAATTGAAAACATAATTGAGAAAGACTTGGATAATCAGACCACAAACAGCATCAATCTTTAGAAGTACAAAGCTGGAGAAAAACAAAATGACAATGAGAAATAATGATAATGCAAAATCAACAACAATAAATATACACACGAGAAGAAGTGTACCTTGTTTTAACATTTGGAAAAACCACATTATAAAAGTCTCCTTTTAAGTTATATGTATATAGACATAAATTTATTTATTTTACATTTAGATAGAGGTTTGTATGTTTCAAGTGTGTGTATACAAGAGAAACAGACATGTTATCACAATCTAAACTGTCTTAAGTACAAATTGGTGTTGTGTAGCACTCAGATTTTGTAAGATATTCTAAAGGAACCTCAGTCTTCTCTACCACAGAAATAGAAATGTGGAGGGGAAAAAAGGGAATAGTCTAAGAAGCCTTCCAGAAGAAAAATTTCTATACTCATTAGCAGACTTTTTCTCCAGGCTAATTACATCTTGTTACAATCAAAGCAAAAACAGAAAAGAAATCATTATTGTTTTCAAAAGTAAGATGGAACATAAGCAAAACAAAACAAAACAAAACAAAAAAACGATGATGTGAAGATTCAAAAAAAGAAGAGCTTTTCCAAACAGTTTCCTTAAATGGTACCTAGTTTAGAGGTTAAATACTCTCAATTTATCTCTATTTTAGAAAATGATCAAGTCACAAATTTAATTTACATAACCATAGGCCTTGACAAACACAGATCATTTGAGAAAATCAAGGCTTTGACTATAATTCCTTTCTGAGAGTTTAGCCTCTTTATAGTTCCTTTCTCAGACATTTGTAAATTTGAACAGCACTTATACAAGAGGCAAATTCCAAAGGTGACCATGCCTAGGGCCAAGCAAGTGGTTGAATAGCTGTCACTGAGGTAGCTCAGGAATAAATTATTCCTCCAAAAGTTAGAGTAGGATAACATTCCCATTATCTAATTGTGTTCTCACTCTCTCAAATACAAGATTATTTAAGCCATACATTCTAACAATTTACTTATTCAACAAATATTTATCAAACCTCTACTGTATTCAGGTACTGCAATAGATTGTAGGGGTAGAGCAGTTTTTCTAAAGTACAAAATCAAAGCCCTCATAGAAGATATATTCCAGTGGGAGATAGACAATAAATGAGAAAAATAAGAAAAATATGTAGCATATTAAATGGTGATAATTACTGAAGAAAATATAAAGCAAAGAACAGGAACAGAGAATGGGCTGGTGGCAGAATTTTAATTTAAAAAGTTGTAACAGTAGGGATATAAAATATAGTTCATAAAGCAAAAAAAAAGCAGGATAAGTGAAATAATAAATATGGCTAAAGAATGAGCTAGTGAGTTAAGGGACTGGATTAAGAAATTCTCTCATAAAATGATAGTAAAGGTCAAAATGGAAACACACTAAAGAGGTAGATAGAACCAATGTGGATATGTCTATATCTACATAGTAGAAGTCCCAGAGGAGGAAAAAATCAAAATGAAAAGCAGAAAATATTTGAAAAATAATGGAGATAAACTTTCTTCAAACGGAAAGGAGTAGTAATCCAACCAATAGTCACTACCTTCCCTACTGCTATCTTAATCAAAGCCATCACCTCTGTCCTAAATAACTGTAGTAGTCTCCTAGTAGCTTCCACTCTTGCTCTCTTGTAGTCTGGTCTCAATAGAGCAGCCAGAGGAAACTTTTAAAATTATAAGTCTCAACATATGATTCTTCTCTCAAAACTCTGCAATGGCCACTGTGATTTAAAGTCAAAATTCTTATAATGCAGCTAGAGTCTAGATCTCGGTTTCTAATACCATTCTCCTATTATAAAACAGGGACAATGGGAGAAATGGCTGATTCTAGGACTGGGACAGGAAGATGGGCTTGCAGCATCTTATAGTGCCAAAAAGCAAGAAAATATGCAAAATAAACACAACAATGGGGATATGTCAAAGCAAAATTGAAGCCAATTGAAAGAGCTTTTAAAGATCAAATTTAGAACATTATGAGCACAAAATATAAATTAGTATTGTAGTATAATCTACAGTTTAAAAAGAATCCATTAGTTCATACTGATGCAAATAAATGTTTAAATAAATTAAATACATGAGGAAGAATAAATCAGTTACTCATGCAGAATTCCAAATAATTCAGGCCCTTGTTCGAGTCTGATATTCTATATACCGCTTATGTCAGATGATGGAGTTCTACTGTGCCTTCCCAAATTTATGATATGGTGGATCAGTTAACACTCAGTTCACAATGAACAGATCATGCCACATGGTAACTTGGTGGCCCATATTTAACTAGTAAGACCCAGTGGCAGGCAAAGAGCTGTTTCTCAAAAGAGGAGTGGTTATCCACAGAATATGGCAGATCTTTGTTCCAAAATCCTAAGGGCTTGTATTACAATTCACACATACAGGACTGCCAATACAGCACCTATAGAGTAAGAGTCAAATGCTGACCATCGCCAAGGGCAAGGTGGGTGCAGTAAAGGTGATGGACAGCAGAGTAAAAGCAGCAATTAAAACAGTTCAACAGGATGCTCTAAACAGCATTCCTGTCAGCAACTAACACTTCCAGCACTGATAAATCTGCTGGATCCTATCGTCCAAGTGTCAGAGCAGCTTGCACAGCAACCTGAATCAGTTGCAGAGACTTCTATTTTCCTAAGCCCCATTCAAAACTGGCATATTTTTGAGTCACTCAATAAATGGGCTGGAGTAACATACCCAAATAAGGAGTACATTGCCTGTGAAATCTAGAAGCCCACTAGGCCTTGTACCACTTTTTCTAATTGTAGGAGGAACCAAATGCAATCACTGGACCTCCAGAAATTTAATTGAAGTGGAAGGCCCCTGATCTTTGTTGAATATATTTCTTATCCTATCATGGACAAATGTCTTACCAATGAGTCTAAAATGGTTGCCACTTCTTACTCACTAAGCCCAATTAGCATAATGCCGTCAATATAACATATCATTGTGTTAGCTGGTAGAAGTGAAGATAATCAAAATCCCTGCAAGCTAAATTATGACATAGGGCCGAAGAGTTGACATAATACTGAGGTAGGACGGTGGAAGTATGCTGCTGGCCTTGCCAGTTGATGCAAACTGATTCTGAAAGTCTCTATGGACTGAAATGGAGAAAAAGGCATTTGCCAGATTAATAGCTGCATCTGAGGTACCAGGAGAACTTCTCATTTGTTCAAGCAATAAAACTACATCTGGTACAGCTGCTTCAATTTGAATCACTACGTGGTTAAGCTTACAATAATCCACTGGCATTCCCCAAGATCCATATGTCTGTTCTGCAGGCCAAATAAGCAACTTTTATTTAAATGTTGTTGAATTATACCTTTTGCATCTTTCAAGTTCTTGATAGTGGCACTAATCTCTGCAATCCCTGTGAGAATATAATATTGCCTGTGGTTTACTGTTTTTCTATGTAGAGGCGGTTCTAGTGGCTTCCGTTTGGCCTTTCCCACCAAAATAGACTTTATTCCACTTGTCAGTAAGCCAGTGTGGATATTCTTCCAGCTGCTGAATACATCTATTCCAATTATGCATTCTGGAACTGGAGAAATAACCAAAGAATGGGTTTAGTGGCCCACTAGGTTACCGTAAGACAGACGAACTTCAGAAACCCCTACTCTAACTGCTAGACCACACTAATGTCTTGAGTCTCTGAAATTAGTGTCAGTTCAGATCTAGTGTCCAGTAGTTCCCAAATGTGTGATAATTTTCTTTTCCCCAGTACACAACTACTCTGGTAAAAGACTATAGGTCCTTCTGGGGAAGTCTGGGAGAAAAATTAACAGTATAAGTTTTTGGTAGTGTACTGGGGTTCTTCTTCAAGATGACTCAGATTCTAGTTCATTCAAGCTGTTCTGGGTCTTTAAACTGGCTCAAGTCTGGGAATTCATTGAGGATCTGTGACTCTCAACTCTTAATTTTTTGACTCAGATTAGATTCATAGTCACTTAACTAGGAATATGCTGCTTTTACATATCAGGTAAGGATTTGGTAGGCTTCCTATTACAATTCTAGGAACACCATGATCAACCAGCCAACGTCGTATACAGTTCTGTGTAAATTGAACTATATTGATTACTGCTTTGACTCTGTTGTTCATTATATTAACTGTACCCACCTTGCCTTTGCTGGTTGAGTTTCAGCACTTGACCCTTGCTACCTCAGAATAGAGTTACCCCCAATGTATTTAGATACCCCAGATCAGTAACTGCAATTCTTTCTGTAAGCTATGGCCTAGAGAAAACAGCAATCACAGAGCTATTCAAGGATTTCAAGCTCCCCTTACAAATTTATTTACCACAGTATTAATGAAAGCTATGTCTTCTAGACCTTTTCAGCCTGGGTATGTCTTAAATGACAAATTCATCTGATGTTTTAATCATTTAAAGGCTTTGAATCCCTTTTTCTACATTAGAACAAGACAGATTCCACATTTCTAACCCACTTACTATGGGCCACCTTTCAGTCCCCAACCAAACAAATAAATTGTTAAAGTCCTTTTGAACTCCCTGAACTGCAACATTAAATTCAGAATTGTTGCTTAATGAGCCCATATTGATAAATACGGCCTGAGAAAACTTTTTGTTTCTTCCACCATTGTTTCACACTATTAATATCCATTTTCACACAGGTTTCCCAGATTTCTGTTTGTATAAATCTTAAAACTCAAGTAGTTCTTTTGGAATGTAATGTACCTCCTCGTGGCTCACACTTTGCACCTCGCTTTTAGGGACCTTCTGGGGCTTGTGTGTAGTTACAGGTCTAGAAGCAAATGGGGCGATGGGAGTGGGTCCCATGGAGACTTAGCATTATTTTGTATGTCTACTCAAGGGAAGCCATGAAGGCAGCCAGGTAGGAGGGGCTGTGTGGAAAAAGTCCAACCAGCCTGCGCACTGGGGTGGACTCATGGAAGTTCACCCCCTTTGCAGCAGAGAGGAGTCAGCCCCTCCTCTTCCTTCGTAGAACATGGGATTTAAATGGCAGTGGGAAGCACTACAGTGGAGGGACTCTGGCCTTGTGAGAGTCTGTTTCCCCCTTTTCTTCCTTTTCACCAAACAAAACTCTGTTTTACTCATCATTCAGATTATCTGTGAGCCTACATTTTTATGAACATGGGATGGACCCATCTGTAGCTGAACTAAGGCAAAGTCCTGCAATATTTTTGGTGTGCAATGTGGGGGTTCAATAATTGGTGAGTGAAATGGGGACTCAAAACCTCTCATTGTCAGTTCTAAGCCTTTTCATCCTGGGACTTCTGAGAGTAGGGGAAACTGTGCCCCCACTCGCTGTTGCTCCTGGGGGTCAGGAACCAACCTGACTTTCCGTAGCTTTTTTCTTCCTTTTTCAAGAGGTACCAGTAAGCAGGGGTGCCCCATCACCCTCCCCTCCCTGCCGGGCTGGAGTTTGTGGCCCACGGTGCCACAAGTGGCTGACTGGCATTTTCTGCCATGGGCCAATGGAATGTCCTCCTCCTCACTCCAGGGAGGCCAGCTCTGACCCACAGCAATTAAACTTGTCTCCCTGGTGGAGGAACCACTTGCGTAAGAATAAGAGGTTCCTCCCCAGGTATTTTTGAACCTTTTTTTTCCTTTTCTCCACTCTGACAGCAGTTAAATTATCCTCTTTAAAGTTTTAATTGTGAGAAAGGTTTGTGGGGCTAACCTTGGGCTTTGGCTAATCTGGTGTGTTTGCATTTCTGTATGGTTTGTGCTGCAAGCCTCCATTTTGGTTTACATCCTGGAGACATGGCCAGTCACTGCTGGGCAAGGCTTTGTTTAGCAATCCGGCCTTAGGAGATGAGCCCTCTCTGGTTGGATATCTACATGTTTTCCTATTCCTGTCTCTTAAAGGGACCCATCCGGCGACGAGGTTTTCTTCTGCCTGTTTGTGTGTATACTGTGTGTGATGTCTGTAAGAAGAGCTCTAATTAATTTTGCCTAAAGAAAGACAAGTGCATATGGTGCAGTGGCTCACACCTGTAATCCTAGCACTTTGGGAGGTGAGGCCAAGGCGGGCAGATGGGTAAAATCCCATCTCCAGTAAAATACAAAAAATGAGCCAGGCATGGCAACATCCACCTGTAGTCACAACTACTCAGGAGGCTGAGGCAGGAGAATTGCTTGAACCTGGGAGGTGGAGGTTGCAGTAAGTCAAGATCATGCCACTGCCCTCCAGCCTGGGCAACAGAGTAAGATTCTGTCTCCAAAAAGAAAAGAAAAGAAAAGAAAGGAAAGGAAAAAACTGAAGACAAGTACTTAGATCAAGTATTTTTTTAAGGAAAGTTAAAAGCTGTGGTAACTTTCAGTTCATGTGACTTTAATCTTTAAAAAGTAAAAACAGCCTTAAAGATTGTTGGTAAAATGCATGTCAGATGCAAGGTTTGCTAAGTGTTTTAAGGTTACAAACTGCTTTTTTGGTTTTGAAAACTATTGTCTTGCCTGTTTCACAATTGGTAGGGCCTGGGGACATATGGAACTAACCACAGCCTTAATTAAGAAGACAAACCTTATCTGCACTTAGAACAAAATTAAAGCAACTTACTAGATTTTACTTTAGAGTTCAAAATTGCTAGGAGTTACCTTTATAATGTGCAACTGAAACTACTGAAAATAGATTTACACGCAAGGTGTATAAGCACTGTAAAATGTGTTTTTCAGTAAATGGTTATAAGAAGTCATGTAAATGTAAACTTTTGCCTTTAAGGGCACACTTAAGGGTTAAAGGATAATTTTGAGTTAAATTAGAAAAAAGCTGAAGATTCAAAGAAGGAAGAATTGTGGAAATTAATCTTGCAGAAGACGTTCTCAGTGTGAACATATTGACTAAATTCAAGAAAGGGTATTATCTGATTTTTCTGTAAATTGAGTTTTGAAATAAAAGCATAACAAGATTTTCCTAAGGTGTTAATCTGCTCTTTGGCAAAATTTGTAAAGGGTTACAAAAGGTTTTTTTTTTCTTCAAAATTTCTGACTCTTCATTTTTGTAAAATAAATAACTTATGCTAATCTGGAATTTTATTTCATAATATCAAGTATTTTAAACCTCAAACATTTAATAGCCTTCCCCAAATCAAACTCAACATCCCTAAGATCCCTCATCAAGGTTTTCTCACATGTCCCCATTCCAAATTTTAAGGTTTCATTCCTTCCTTGTCAATGCCCTCACATAAACGGTAGTTATTCTTTGGGTCTTGGAATTCAACTGAACTATAATTAAGCCAATTGGAAGATGAGATTCTGTGTTTAATTTTCAGCAATTTCAGTCATGCTAAAGGAGATACGGGTCTCCTTAAGGGCACATATCAGATGATTTATGTGACACGGGCTGAAATTTAAACCCCTGAGTTCATCGTTTTCTATCCCCACTTTGTCCAGCAGCAATAGAAGCAACCATTTAATCTCATATACAAATTAGTGTCCAAAAAATGTTCAAAAGTATCATATACACAATCTTCCAGATCCCTGCTTGTTATGTTATGGGGTTAAAATATCCAGTAGTAATAATTTGTGTCTCTCTATTGCCATATCAAGTCATGTAGATCAGTGTGCTCTTTACTACTGGAAATAAGGTAATTAGGGTCTTCAAACCTAATCAGATTAAATAGCAAATTCCAGAAATCCCAGAACCAACTCAGAAAACTCATCCTCAAAATTCTGTTTCTCTAGAACTCTCTCTACCAAAATTTATGTTAGAGTTCTTTAGACAAACAGAACTAATAGGACAAAGTTAGATAGATAGATAGATAGAGTGATAGATAGGTAGATAGATAGATAGATAGGTAGATAGATAGATAGATGATAGATAGATAGATAATGAGAAATTTCCTCACATAATTATGGAAGCCATTATTGGTAGGGCCTGGGGATATATGGAACTAACTATGCCCTTAATTATAAATAATGAAGGGTCGAGATATACAACAAGCTGGATACTCATGTGAGCTGATGGTATAGCTCCATTCCAACTGTTTTAGTCTGTTCTCACTCTGATATTAAGACTGCCCAAGACTGGATAATTTATAAAGAAAAAAGGTTTAATTGACTCACAGATCTACAGGGCTAGGGAGGTATAGGAAATTTGCAATTATGGCAGAAGGGGAAGCAGACACATCTTCATATGGCAGCAGGAATAAGAAGAATGAGAAATGAGCAAAGGGGGAGCCCCTTATAAAATAATCAGATCTCATGAAAACTCACTCACTATCACAAGAACAGCATGGGGAAACTGCCATCATGATTCAATTACCTCCCACCAGGTCCCTTCCATGACATGTGGGGATTATGGAAACTACAATTCAAAATGAGATTTGGGTGGAGACACAGCCAAATCATACCACTTGGCCCCTGGTCTTTCCCAAATCATAGGCTGTCACATTTCAAAAGACAATTATACCTTTCCAACCGTCCCCCCAAATCTTAACTAATTCCAACATTAACCCAAAAGTCCAAGTCCAAAGTTTCATCTAACACAAGGTAAGTCCCTTCTACCTATGAGCCTGTATAATCAACATCAAGTTAGTTAATCCCTAGATGCAATGGGGGTACAGGCATTGGGTAAATACACTTGTTCCACATGGGAGAAACTAGCCAAAATGAAGGGTCCACAAGCTCCATGCAAGTCTTAAATCCAATAGGGCAGTCATTAAAACTTAAATTTCCAAAATCATCTCATTTGAATTCATGTCTCACATCTACATTATGCGGATGTAACAGGTGGGCTCCCATGGTCTTGGGCAACTCCATCCTCTGCCTTTGCAGGGTATAGCTCCACTCTCAGCTGCTTTCATGGGCTATTTATGCTTTTAAATGATCATTGGGGCAACATTGAAATCAAGATGGAAATTTAAAAATTCTATAAACAGAACAATAATAGTGACAAACCTATCAAAACCTCTCGGATAGAGCAAAAGCAATGCTAAGAGAAAAGATCATAGCATTAAATGTCTACAACAAGAAGTCTAAAGGAGCACAAATAGATGATCTAAGATCAAAAGTCACAGAACTGGAGAAATGTAGGAGAATGGTCAGAGTGATGGGAAAAATTACAGATAAACATAAACCTTCTTGGAAGGCTGGAAGGTTTTGCAAAAGCCTCGGGAGAAGGTTATGGCTGAAGGCAGCCTAATCCTCTTACCTTCAACTAATAAGTAAGAGTAGATATAAAGGAATGTAGGGGAGTTTATCTAAATAGCTTGTTTATTCATGTGGTCCTAAGACTGAACCTTGGTCATCCACAGGCACATGACTGCTTTCTACTCAGGGGTCGGCAAAGTTAGTTACCCTTTACTGTTGTTTCCTCAAGATTTTTGTCATTTAATCTGTACTAAATAAATGTGAGAATCACAGGCTTATTGAGGCCACTGCTGAATTTAGCAGATGATCCGTGGCCCCACTGACTGGCAAGCTGGTGTCAGTGTATGTCTTTAATCCATTGCTCAGTTGAATCTGTGGGTCATACTCAGCAGTTGGTGCCCCAGGTGAGTATGCTATAAAAGATCACAGATTGTGATGGAACCCTCAAAAATGAAGGTGAAGAGACTGTGCAGTTGGTAAGTCAGTAAATCAATAAGTCTGTAAATCAGTAAGTCATTGGTGCCCACTCAGGATTTTCAAGTTTGAGGGAATTGTTCAGGCAAGGGTGTCATGATAGGACAACAGTTATCAACACAACAGAAACAGTATATAAAAATATTGAAACAGTTGCTTAAAGCTAGCACAGCCTCAATTTCACAGGCTCAATTAAGGGACCTAATGCAAACTGTTTTATCCCAAAGCCCTGGTTCCCAGCAGAAGGCATGCTTGACATAGAGCTCTGGAAACAAATGGGGAGAACTCTTAAACAACATCATGCACAAGGACAGTGGGTCCCAGTAACATTTCTAATGTCATAGGCCTCAATTAGAGCTGCTATGGTCCCACTGTATACAGTAGAGCCTTAAAAGGTAAGGGAGGAGAAACTGTCACCTACCTTATCTCTTCCATCTCCCTCAGCCCCACCATTACTGAGTAAAAGAGTCATAGAGAAGACAGAAATCCTTTCTGAGCCCTCTCCCCCAATCAATTGGAAAAAAGACAAGAAATATGCTATAGTTATAGGATCCTGTCTTAAGCAATCACCATTAGAAGTAGAGCTCTTGGTTTGCCTGGTGATGCAAGATCAACAAGGCAATCACGTGTATGCTTATAAAGAGATAAGAAAAAGCAATAGAGGAAATGGAGCTGCTAGCCTATTTACAAAAAGATTAATTGAGGCCATAGCAAACAACTTCCATATGAACCCATGGGACCAATCAATTTTAGCTAAAATAACTTTAGATGCCAGTCAATACCTCCTCTGGAGAGCAGAATTTGATGAATTACATGAACAGCAAACTCTTTTCTAATAATGGTCACTTTTATTCCTCTCCTACGGCTGATGTGGTTCTTTGAAAATCCTATTTGGGTAGAACAGTGACCTTTACAGGGAGAGAAATTGCAGCAAGCCCATGAATTACTTGAGGAGCAATTAAGAGCTGGCCATATAGAACCATTTTACAGTCCTTGGAATTCACTCATTTTTGTCATTCCCCAAAAATCTGGCAAATGGAGATGTTTACATGACTTATGAGCTATTAATGCTAATTTGCAACACATGAGGCCTCTTTAGCAGGGTCCTCTCACCCACAGCAATCCTTCGGGAGTGGCCTATAGTAATTATTGACTTAAAAGTCTGCTTTTATACTATTCCCCTTGCAGAACAGGACAGAGAAAAATTTCCATTTACATTATCAGCTATCAATAATGAAAACCCAGCTTGCCAATTTCATTGGAAAGTGCTTCCTCAAGGAATGCTGAACAGTCCTACTATGTGTCAGTATCATTTAAATCAGGCTTTGCTCCCCAGTAGAAAAGAATTTTCTAACTGTAGGATCATTCATTTTATAGATAATAGTTTACTGGCAACCCCAACGAAGCCAGTACTTTTAAGTTTATATGTCTCTGTCCCAAGGAATACATAGTTAACAGGTTTAATCATAGCACCTGAAAAAGTACACATGTCCTCTCCTTGGAAATATCTTGGATACATACTAAATTCCCCATCAGTTAGGCCACAAAAGATTAAGTTAAATATTAGCAACTTACATAGCTTAAATGATTATCAAAAATTACTGGACAATATTAACTGGCTTCCAACATTCCACAGGCATTCTGTATCACCTCCAAGGGGAGGCCATGGTAGGATGTGCCCACTCCACCCTTAAAAATATGCTCAGTAAACAAAAAATGGGGAGCGTGGGTAAGGACTCTGCAACACTACTAGCACAAGCCTCATTTAGCATTAATCTCTTAAATTTAAATGATAAATTTCAATCAGTTATAGAAAAGCACTTTGCTAAAGCTTCTCAAAGCATAAAACCTGCAGTATTATGGAAAGATGTAAATAATTATGAATGATGTGGTCCACATGATTTTCTAAAATGGAGAAGAGGATATACTTGTAATTCACACATCCTCAGGTCCTCTTTGGATTCCAGCACAGTGCTTCAAACCATATCATGGTGTGGCTAGGATGCAACCTGGTATGAGAAATAAAGAAAATGACCCTGCAGGGCCTGCAGTCCTGGACAATGTAACTTCCTCAGACAATACAAGGCCTGGACATTATCTGGGGAATGCTGAAGATAACAACTAAGGAGGCTGAGTGAATCCTACTCCAAACACACACACCATTTACTCCAGATAATGTATTCCTTTGTCATTCTCTCACTCTGCCTGCAACTAATACCTGCTACACTATATTAGGTCTATTCTCTAAATCTGCCTTTTTTTCTTCCTGTTGCATAGGCAGCTATTCCCTTCCTAGCCTCTAAGGATGTGACTGCTTAGCTAAAAGGAATTGACATATCCTTGATGGGGTCCCTCATTAATGGCTCACATTGGACTGAAGTGCCAAGTAACACCACGAGTCACTTCTTGATTGGAAAATATGTTACTGATTATACTCATGTTTGTCTTATGTTATTGACTAATTCTAGGATGGAAAGCTGGAATAAGACTTATAACTGCTGCATGTGACAAAACTGCTGCTGCACACATCTGTATTTTTCAATCAAAAAACCTGATAAAAACAAAAACAAAAACAAACAAACAAAAAACAGAAAAAAAAAGAGAGAGAGGTAGGAGATCAATCAGAATGCTAGAAAAATTACAAATAGATGCAAACCTTCTTGGAAGGCCAGAAGGTTTTGCAAAAGCCTCGGGAGAAGGTTATGGCTGAAGGCAAACTTATCCTTTTACCTTGAGCTAATAGCTAAGAGTAGAAATAAGGGACTATAGAGGAGTTTATCTAAATAGCTTGTTTTCTCATGGGGTCCTAAGACCATCCATGGGTGCATGACTGCTCTCTACTTTGGGGGTCAGCAATGTCAATTATCTTCTAAAGGTGTTTACTCAAGAACTTTGTCATTTAATCTGTACTAAATGAATGTGAGCATCATCCATTTATGGAGGCCACTGCTGACTCTGGCAGAGGTCCCCTGGCCCCACTGACTGGCAAGCCTGTGTCAGTGTACATCTTTCATCTGTTGTTCCCTTGAGTCTGCAGGTCTGACTCAACAGAGAAAGAAGAACAAACCAGACCCAAACCCAGAGGAACAAAAGAAATAATGAAGATCAGAGCAGAACTAAATAAAATTGAAACAAAAGAAATACAAAAAATAAATGAAATGAAAACCTGGCTTTTTGAAAAAATAAACAAAATTCATAGGCCATAAGTGAGGTTAACAAAGAAAAAGAGAGAGAAGATCTAAATAATTTCAATATGAAATACATGGGAGTATTACTACTGATACCACAAAAATACAAAAAACAACAAGGCTACTATGAACACTATTATGCACATAAGCTAGAAAACCTAGCACAGATGAATAAATTCCCAGAAATGTACAACTGTCCTAGATTAAAGGATAAACAGGTAGAAACTCTGAACAGACCAATAAAAAGCAGTGAGATTGAAATGGTAATTTAAAAATCAACAAATAAAAGGCCAGGACCAGATAGATTCAAAGCTGAATTCTATCACACATTCAAAGAAGAGTTGGTACAAATCCTACTGACACTATTCCATAGGATAGAATAAGAGGAAATCCTCCCTAAATCATTATATGAAACAAGCATCACCTCAACACCAAAACCAGGAAAGGACATAACAAAAAAAAAAGAAAACTACAGAACAATATTCCTGACGAACATAGATGCAAAAGTCCTCAACAAAATACTAGCTATTTAAATCCAACAGCATATCAAAAAGATAATCCACCATCATCATTCCTACATGATACCAGGGATGTAGGAATGGTTTAACATCTGCAAGTCAATAAATGTGATGCACCACTTAAACAGAATTAAAAACAAAAATCACATGATTATCTCAATACATGCAGAAAAAGCATCTGACAAAATCCGGCATCACTTTATCATTAAAACCCTCAGCAAAATCAGCATAGAAGGGACATACCATAACTTAATAAAGCCATCTATGACGAACCCACAGTGAACATTATACTGAATGGGGAAAAGTTAAAAGCCTTCCCCCTGAGAACTGGAGCAAGACAAGGATACCTACTTTCACCACTTCTATTCAACATAGTACTGGAAGTCTTAGCCAAGGCAATCAGAAAAGAGAAAGAAATCACTGACATCCAAATTAGTAAAGAGAAAGTCAAATTGTCACTGTTTGCTGATGATAAGATTGTGTACCTAGAAAACTCCAAAGACTCATCCAAAAACTTCTAGAACTTGTATATGAATTCAGCAAAGTTTCAGAATACAAAATTAATGTACACAAATTAGTATCTCTGCTATACACCAACAGTGGCCAAGCTGAGAATCAAATTAAGAACTCAACCCCTTTTACAATAGCTGCAAAATCTAAAAAATAAAATATTTAGAAATATACCTAACCAAGGAGCTGAAAGACCTGTACAAGGAAAACTACAAAACACCACTGAAAGAAATGATAGATGACACAAACAAATGAACACACATTTCATGCTCATGGATGAGTAGAATCAATATTGTGAAAATAATACTGCCAAAAACAATCTACATATTAAATCTACAATTAAATCAATATACTACCATAATTCTTCACAGAACTAGAAAAAAAAAATCCAAAAATTCACATGGAACCAAAAAAGAGCCCATATAGTCAAAGCAAAACTAAGCAAAAGAGCAAATATGGAAGCATCACATAACCCAACTTCAAATTATACTATACGACCTTAGTTACCAAAACAGCATGGTACTGTATAAAAATAGGCAAACAGAAACATAAAGGGGGGAAAGACATCCTATTCAACAAATAGTGTTGGGATAATTGGCAAGTCACATGTAGAATAATGAAACTGGATCCTCATCTCCCACCTTATACAAAAATTAACTCAAGATGTATCAAGGACATAAATCTAAAACCTAAAACCATACAAATTCTAGAAGATAACATTGGAAAATCCCTGTAGACATTGGCTTAGGCAAAGACTTCATGACCAAGAACTCAAAAGCAAATGCAACAAATAGAAAGATAAATAGATGAGACGTACTTAAACTATTAATAAAAAGCTTCTGCACATTAAAATAAATATTCAGGAGAGTAAACAGACAACTCACAGAGTTGAGAATACCTTCACAATCTATACATCCAACACAAAACTAATATCCAGAGTCTACAAGGAATGCCAACAAATCAGCAAGAACAAAACTAACAATCCCATCAAAAATGGGCTAAGGACATGAATAGACAACTCACAAAAGAAGATATACAACTGACCAACAAGCATATGGGAAAATGCTCAACATCACTAATGATCAGGAAAATGCAAATCAAAACCACAATGTGATACCACAGTACACCTGCAACAATGGCCATAATAATAAAAAATAATAGAGCTAGGCATAGATATGGTGAAAAGAAACACTATTACAGTGTTGGTGAGAATGTAAACTATTACATTATTATGGAAAACAGTGTGGACATTCCTTAAAGAACAGAAATTAAATCTACCATTTGATCCAGTAATCCCACTACTGGGTATCTACCCAAAGGAAAAGAAGTCATTATGCCAAAAAGTTACTTGCACATATGCTTTTATAGCAGCACAATTCACAATTGAAAAACTGTGAAATCAGCCCAATGTCCATCAATCAACAATAATGGATGTATATACCATGGAACACTACTCAGCCATAAAAAAAGAACAAAATAATGACATTCATAGCAACCTGGATGGAGTTGGAGACTATATATTATATATAACATATAAAACAAATCACAAATGACCAGGTAGGTTTTATCCCAGCAATGTAAGTATGGGTCAATATTAGGATGTGTTAACATTTCATATATAAATGCCATTCTTCACTGATCATCCCAATAGAAAAAGAATAGAAAGTCTATACAAAGAATTTGATAAAATATAGCACAAAATCTGGATAAAAATTCTTAGTAAACTGGGAAAAAGAAAAACTTCCCTCCTTTAATCTAAAAATTCTACTAAAAACATCATCCCAATAGGTATTTCCATTACATCTACCTTTGAAAAAATTCATTGTTTAAGAACACCTAACCCAAACCATATAATATCAGGTTTCAATTTACATATGCAAATAAACTAGAAAATCTAGAAGAAATTGATAAATTTTTAGACACATACATCCTCCTAATACTAAACCAGGAAGAAGTCAAATCCCTGAATAGACCAATAACAAGGTCTGAAATTGAGGAAGCAATTAATAGTCTACCAACCAAAAATAGTCCAGGACCAGACAGGTTCATAGCCGAATTCTACCAGAGGTACAAAGAAGAGCTACTATGATTCCTTCTGAAACAATACAAAAAGAGGGAATCCTCTCTAACTCATTTTATGAGGCCAACATCAGCCTGATACCAAAACCAGGCAGAAACACAACTATAAAAGAAAATTTCAGACCTATATCCCTGATGAACATTGCTGCAAAAATTCTCAATAAAATCCTGGCAAACTGAAACCAACAGCACATTAAAAAGCTTATCCATCATGATCAAGTGGGCTTCATCCCTGGGATTCAAGGCTGGTTCAACATATGCAAATCAATAAACATAAACCATCACATAAACAAAACCAAAAACAAAAACCACATGATTATCTCAATAGATGCAGAGAAGGCCTTTGACAAAATTCAACAGCCCTTTACACTAAAAACTCTCAATAAACTAGGTATCAGTGGAATGTATCTCGAAGTAATAAGAGCTATTTATGAGAAACCTACTGCCGATGTCATACTGAATCGGCAAAAACTGAAAGCGTTCCCTTTTAAAACTGGAAGAAGACAAGGATACCCTCTCTCACCACTCCTATTCAACATAGTATGGGAAGTTCTGGCCAGGGCAATCAGACAAGAAAAAGAAATAAACGGTATTCAAATAGGAAGAGAGGAAGTCGAATCTCTATTTGCAGATGACATTGTTGTATATTTAGAAGAGCAGCCCAGAATCTCAAGCTGATAAGAAACTTCAGCAAAATCTCAGGATACAAAATCAGTGTGCAGGAATCACAAGCAATCCTATACACCAATAACAAACAGAGAGCCAATTCAACTAACAAGGGATGTGAAGGACTTCTACAAGGAGAACTACAAACCACTGCTCAAGAAATAAGAGGGAACATAAACAAACGAAAAAATATTCCATGCTCATGGTTAGAAAGAATCAGTATCATGAAAACGGCCATACTGCCCATAGTAATCTATAGATTCAATGCTATCCCCATCAAGCTACCATTGACTTTCTTCACATAATTGGAAAAAAACCACCTTAAATTTCATATGGAACCAAAAAAGAGTCTGCATAGTCATGACAATTCTAAGCAAAAAAAGAAAAGAAAGAAAGAAAAAAAGCTGAAGGCATCTCACTACCTGACTTCAAATTATACTACAAAGCTACAGTAATCAAAACTACCAAAAAAGATGTATAGAACAATGGAACAGATCAGAGTCCTCAGAAATAATGCCACATACCTACAACAATCTGATCTTTTACAAACCTGACAAAAACAAGCAACGGGGAAAGGGTTTTCTATTTAATAAATGGTGCTGGAAAACCTGGCTGGCCATGTGCAGAAAGCTGAAGCTGGACCCCTTCCTTACACCTTATACAGAAATTAACCCAAGTTGGATTAAACATTTAAATATAAAATCTAAAACAAAAACCACAGAAGAAAACCTAGGCAATACCACTCAGGACATAGGCATGGGCAAGAACTTCATGACTAAAACACCAAAAGTAATGACAATAAAAGCCAAAATAGACAAATCGTATCTCATTAAACTAAAGGGCTTTTGCACAGCAAAAGAAACTATCGTTAGGGTGAACAGGTAACCTATAGAATGGGAGAAAATTTTTGCAATCTTCCCATCTGACAAAGGGCTAATATCCAGAATCCACAAAGAACTTAAGCAAATTTGCAATAAGAAAAACAAACAACCCCATCAAAAAGTGGGCAAAGAATATGAACAGACACTTCTCAAACCAAGACACTTATGCAGTCGACAATCATATGAAAAAAAGCTCATCATCACTGGTCATTAGAGAAACGCAAATCAAAATCACAATGAGATATCAGGTCATATCAGTTAGAATGGTGATCATTAAAATTTCAGGGGACAACAGATGCTGGAGAGGATGGGAAGAAATAGAAAAGCTTTTATGCTGTTGGTGGGAGTGTAAATTAGTGTAACCATTGTGGAAGACTGTGCCATGATTCCTCAAGGATCTAGAAATATAAATACCATTTGACTCAGCAATCCTATTACTGGGTATATACCCAAAGGATTACTAATGATTCTATTATAAAAACACATGCACAAGTATGCTTATTTTGGCTCTGTTCATAATTCCTTGGAACCAATCCAAATGCCCATCAAAGATAGACTGGATAAAGAAAATGTGACACATATACACCATGGAATACTACACAGCCATATCAAAGAATGAGATCACGTCCTTTGCAGGGACATGGATAAAGCTAGAAACCATCATTCTCAGCAAACTAACACAAAAACAGGAAACCAAACACCTCATATTCTTACTTATAAGTGGGAGTTGAACAATGGGAACACATGGATACAGGGAGGGGAACATCACACACCAGAGTTTGTCAGGGAGTTGGGGGATAGGGGAGGGATGGCATTGGGAGAAATGCCTAATGTAGATGATGGGCTGATGGATACAACAAACCAACATGACACGTGTATAACTAAGTAACAAACCTGTATGTTCTGCACATGTACCCTAGAACTTAAAGTACAATAAAAAAGCAAAATTTGTATGATGAAACTTTTTTTTTTTTTTGAGATGGAGTCTCACTCTGTCACCAGGCTGGAATGCAGTGCCATGAATCTCGGCTCACTGCAACCTTCACATCCTGGGTTCAGGTAATTCTCCTATGTCAGCTTCCTGAGTAGCTGGAACTATGTGGGAGTGACACCACGCCCTGCTAATTTTTGTATTTTTGGTAGAGATGGGGTTTCACCATGTTGGCCAGGATGGTCTTGATCTCTTGACCTCCTGATCTGCCTGCTTCTGCCTTCCAAAGTGCTATGATTACAGGCATAAGCCACTGCACCTGGCCTTGTATGATGAAACTTTTTAAAGCTATATACTACTATAATAAAATTCAGTTTTGCAGCTACCCCTTGGTTGGATGGAGAAAATACAGGAGTCATAAAATAAGGAAAAACACCTTGGTAAATGTATGTTATTGTCAGTCTTATAGATCTCAGGTTGCATAATAGTGATAAGACACATTTGAATGAAAACCAAGTCTAAAATTTAATACATTTTGTGAAGAATGTAGAATAAGCCCTCATAACGGCACTTAAAAATTTTTGTTTACACTGTCAGTGAATGGAATTGTAATCACATTTTCAAGCTGTAACAGAATGTCATCCTGGTAGGAAAAAAATGCATCACAAATATTTTATTTCATAAAGAGCCACATTTCACATACATCTTACTGAAAATACAGTCTTTCTGATTTTCAGGATTATTCTGTGCAAAAAAACTCATCTTTGTTTTAAGCTGAAACAAACCCTTGTGCTCCCTGAAAATAGATTCAAACCACAAACTCCCTCATAGTTGGTTCCCTGTAAGGACCATTTATTAAAACTTCTGGAACTTATTCTAAATCAAAATTGTATATTCACCAGAAATGATTATATCATTGTGCTGATTGTCTGATGTGGTCAGAGAAACAGATTAAATCAGAAACAGACAAAAGTTCTAAAAAATGTAAAATGAAATATTTGCTTTAAGGACTTTCCTCAGGGAAATATACAGCTTAGGTTGGGTTTTCTTCATTAGAGTTCTAAAGTGTCACTCTGGCTTTTTATCTTTTCTCTTTCTAATCCTGAAACTCTTATATTTGACTTATTCGTAGCATCTATTTCATCAAGATTTCTGAGCAACTGATAGTCTAAAGCTCAGGTTTATATGAGGAAAGAAAGGAATTTGATATTACAAGAGAGAAAGCATAAAAAAGATTTTTCTTATCATTTTACTTTTTCACTCACAATACACTTGAATGCAATCTTTTTCATTCCATATTTAATATGATTTCACAGATGCACTTTAAGCCTAGGACTTAAAGAATATATTATCACATTGGATTTGTTAGCCATAGAAGAAAATTATGTAAACAAGAACAGTTCATGGCATTCTCGTGGCTTGACAATGCAAATCAATAAAGGAATTACCTAAATCTCCAAAAGCAATCAAATATTTTTTCAAGTCTTAATATAAATCAAACTTTCCTCAAGATACAGCATATCAAATGCTGTCCACGACAGTAGGCAGAAGCTGCAGTTATTCTTGTGACTTGCCTTGCTGTTGATGGGGAATGTTTTCAGCTTTTCCACATTCAGTATGTTAGCTGTAGGTTTGTCAAAGACAACTTTTATTGTCTAAATATGTGTCTCTTTTATGGCAATTTTGCTGAGGGTTTTCATAAAGGGATACTAGATTTTGTCAAATGTTTTTTTCTGCATCTACTGAGATGATCGTGTGGTTTTTATTTTTATTTCTGTTTGTGTGGTGTATCACATTTATTGACTTGCAAATGTTAAATCATCTCTGCTTCCCCAGTATGGGACCCACTTGATGATGGTGGATTATTTTTTTGATATTCTCTTGGATTTGGTTAGCTAGTATTTTGTTGGGGACTTTTGCATCTATGTCATCAGGAATATTGGTCTGTAGGTTTTTTTGTTGTTGTTATGTCCTTTCCTTGTTTTGGTATCAGGGTGATACCGGCTTCATAGAATGATTTAAGGAGGATTCTCTCTTTATCTTTTGGAATAGTGTATAGGATTGGTATCAATTCTTTTTTGAATGTCTAATAGAATTCAGCTGTGAATTCACTTGATCCAAGGCTTTTGTTGTTGGTGATGGTGGTGGTAACTTTTTAATTACCATTTCAATCTCAATGCTTGTTATTGGTCTGTTCAGAGTTTCTACATCTTTCAGGTTTAAACTGGGAGGGTTGTATATTTCTAGAATTTATCCATCTCCTCTGGGTTTTCTAGTTCATATATGTAAAGGTGTTCATAGTACCCTTGAATGACCTTTTGTATTTCTGTCATATTGGTTGTTATATCTCCCATTTTGTTTATAATTGAGCTTATTTGTTTCTTCTCTCATCTTTTCTTGGTTAATCCTGCTAATGGCCTATCACTTTTATTTATCTTTTCAAAGGCCAGCTTTTCATTTCATTTATCTTTTGTAATTTTTTTTGTTTCTGTTCTGTTCATGGTTCTGTTCTGATCATGGTTATTTATTTTCTTTTGCTTGGTTTGGGTTTGGTTTGTTCTTCTCTAGCTCCTTGAAGTGTGTGCTTACATTGTATATTTGTGTTCTTTCATTCATTAAATGTAGGCATTTAATGCTATGAACTTTCCTCTTAATACTGCTTTTGCTGTATCTAAAAGATTTGGATAGATGTGTCACTATTATCATTCAGTTTAAATAATTTTTAAATTCCCATCATGATTTCATTGTTGATCCAATGATCGTTTAGGAGCAGGTTATTTAATTTTCATGTTTTTGAATGGTTTTTAGGGCTATTTTTAGAATTGATTTCCAATTTTATTCCACTGTTTTCTGAAAGAATAGTTGCTACATTTTCAGTTTCTTAAATTTGTTGAGACTTCTTTTGTTCTCTCATATGATCTACCTTGAAGAGTGTTCCATGTGCTGATGAATAGAAGGTATATTCTGCAGTTGATGGGTAGAATGCTCTGTAAATATTTGTTAAGTCCATTTGTTCTAGAGTGTAGTTTAATATCATTATTTTCTTGTTGACTCTCTGTCTTGAAGACCTGTCTAGTGCTGTCAGTGAAGTATTGAAGTCTCCCACTATTATTGTGTTGCAATGTATCTCATTTCATAGGTCTATTAGTAATTGTTTTATAAATTTTGGAGTCCATCATAAAGTGCCTATATATTTAAATTGTAAATATTTTCATTTTGGAAAATATTTACATCACTATTTTCATTTTATCACTATGTATTGTCCCTCTTTGTCTTTTTAACTGCTATTTCTTAAAGTTTGTTTTGTCTGACATAAGAATAGCTACTCTTGTTTGCTTTTGGTTTTCATTTGCATAGAATAACTTTTCCATCCAATTACCTTAAGTTTATGTGAGTCTTTATGAGTCAGATGAGTCTCCTGAAGACAGAAGATACTTGGTTGGGAAATTTTTATTTTATTTTTTTATTGTACTGTAGGTTCTGGGGTAAATGCACAGATCACACAGGATTGCTGCACAGGTACACACATGGCAATGTGGTTTTCTGCTTCCATCCCCCTGTCACCTACATCTGGCATTTCTCCCCATGTTATTCCTCCTTGATCTTCCCACCCCCACGCTGTCCCTTCCTTGGCCCACTCAACAGACTCCAGTATGTGATGCTCCCCTCCCTGTGTCCATGTGTTCTCATTGTTCAACACCTGCCTATGAGTGAGAACATGTGGTGTTTGATTTTCTGTTCTTGTATCAATTTGCTGAGATTGATGGTTTCCAGATTCATCCACATCCCTACAAAGGACATAAACTCATCATTTTTTATGAATGCATAGTATTCCATGGTGTATATGTGCTACCTTGTCCTTGTCTAGTCTATCGTCAATGGCCATTTGGGTTGGTTCTAGGTCTTTGCTATTGTAAACAGTGCTTCTATGAATTTATGTGTGTACGTGTCTTTATAATAGAATGATCTATAGTCCTTTGGGAATATACCAGTAATGAGATTTCTGGGTCAAATGGAATTTCTATTTCTAGATCCTTGAGGAATTGCCACACTGTCTTCCACAATGGTTGAACTAGTTTACACTCCCACCAACAGTGTAAAAACATTCCTATTTCTCCACATCCTCTCCAGCATCTGTTGTCTCCAGACTTTTTAATGATTACCATTCTAACTGGCGTGAGGTGGTATCTCAATGTGGTTTTGATTTGCATTTCTCTAATAATCAGTGATGATGAGCATTTTTTTATATGTTTGTTGGCCCCATATATGTCTTCTTTTAAAAATGTCTGTTCATATCCTTCACCCACTTTTGGATGGTTTTTTTTTGTTTTTTTCTTGTAAATCTGTTTTAGTTCTTTGTAGATTCTGGATATTAGCCCTTCGTCAGATGGGTAGATTGTAAAAATTTTTGCCCATTCTGTTGGTTGCCACTTCACTCTAATGATTGTTTCTTTTGCTATACAGAAGCTCTGGAGTTTAATTAGGTCCCATTTGTCTATTTTGGCTTTTGTTACCAATGCTTTTGGTGTTTCAATCATGAAGTCCTTGCCTATGCCTATGTCCTGAATGGTTTTGTCTAGGTTTTCTTCTAGGGTTTTTATGGTATTAGGTCTTATGTTTGTCTTTAATCCATCTGGAGTTATTTTTAGTGTAAGGTGTCAGGAAGGGGTCCAGTTTCTGCTTTCTGCACACTGCTAGCCAGTTTTCCCAACATCATTTATTAAACAGGGAATCCTTTCCCCATTGCTTGTTTTTGTCCAGTTTGTCACAGACCAGTTGGTTGTAGATGTGTGACATTGCCCTCAGGGCCTCGGTTCTGTTCCATTGGTCTATATCTCAGTTTGGTACCAGTACCATGCTGCTTTGATTACTGTAGCTTTGTAGTATAGTTTGAAATCAGGTAGCATGATGCCTCCGGTTTTTTTTTTTTTTTGGCCTAGGATTGTCTTGGCTATGCGGGCTCTCTTTTGGTTCCATATGAAGTTTAAGGTGTTTTTTTCCAGTTCTGTAAAGAAGGTCATTGGTAGCTTGATGGGGATAGTGTTGAATCTATAAATTACTTTGGGCAATATGGCCATTTTCACAATATCGATTCTGCCTAATCATGAGCATAGAATGTTTCTTTCTTTGTGTCCTCTCTTATTTCTTTGAGCAGTGGTTTGTATCCACTCTGCCATTTCGTATCTTTTAAGTGGAACATTTAGGCCATTTACATTCAATCTTAGCATTTAGATGTGAGGTTCTATTCTATTCATTGTGCCTTTTGTTGCCTGAATACCTTGGTGTTTTTTTCACTATGTTTTTGTTTTATAAGCCCTTTGAGATTTATGTTCTAAGGAGATTCTGTTTTGGTGTGTTTTGAGGATTTTTTCAAGATTTAGAGCTCCTTTTAGCAGTTCTTATAGTGCTGGCTTGGTACTGGTGAATTATCTCAGCTTTTATTTGCCTGGAAAAGATTGTATATTTCCTTCATTTATGAGGCTTAGTTTCACTAGACACAAAATTTTTGTCTGATAATTGTTTTAAGGAGATTAAAGATAGAACCTCAACTCCTTCTAACTTGAAGAGTTTCTGCTGAGAAATCTGCTGTTAATCTGATAGATTTTCTTTTATAGGTTACCGGATGCTTCTGCCTCACAGTTCTTAAGATTCTTTTCTTTGTCTTGACTTTAGAAAACCTGATGCCTATGTGCCTAGGCAATTATATTTTTTGCAATGAATTCCCCAGGCGTTCTTTGAGCTTCTTGTGTCAGGTGTCTAGATCATCAGCAAGGCCAGAAAAGTTTTCCATGATTATTACCTTAAATACATTTGCCAAACTTTTAGATTTCTCTTCTTCCTCAGAAGCACAAATTATTCTTAGGTTTGGTCATTTAACATAATCACAAACTTTTTGGAGGCCTTGTTCATTTTTTTTTTCAAATCCACAAATGTAGTTTTATTATTTTGCTAACTTTAATATTCACACTTAAAAATTGAAGGTTCTGCATAGAAACATAAGTTGTGCTATAAGTATATTATAAAAATGAAATTTGAAATTATTCACTTACAATCAATTCTTAAAAATTAAATTTCTAATATATATATATATATTTATATTTAGGACACTATATTTTTCACACTCTGTGTGAGAATCTAATAAGATTTTTTTTTTTTTATAAATAACTAAAACCATGCTAACTGATATATTCTCACTTGTGGAAAATATATGTCTTTTATTTTAATTAACTGATCTGAAAGTTAAACTGATAAGCAAACTATCTAGTTAAAACCAATTATTCAGTGCATTAAAAAGTACCAACTTTCTCATCAAAACCTACAATGTATCATGCTAAATGTCATGGCATGTAGAAAACAGTGAGAAGCCTGTAGCCATAACAGAATGAGAAGAAAAGGGCTGTGATGCATACATAGTTAGGATAAACATAAAAAGTGGGGAAAAAAGGAAATAATTGGAAAATTAAAGCAGCAGAATTTCTCTTTAAATTGAGCAAGATTTGGCTTTGCAGCCTGGAAAGAAGTGTCCTCTCTACATGAAAAATCAATGTTTTATCTTCATCACTGATTTTTTTTTTTTTTTTTTTTTTTTGAGACAGAGTCTTGCTCTGTCACCCAGTCTGGGGTGCAAAGGTGGAATTTCAGCCCACTGCAACCTCTGCCTTCCAAGTTCAAGTAACTCTTGTGTCTCAGCCTCCCAAGTAGCTGAGATCACAGGTACCTGCCATCATGCGCGGCCAATCTTTCTTCACTTTTGTAACAATTCCATCTAGTGTGATTTCTTTCATGTTGAGTTAGGTGTAAAAGCATGCAAAATGATTTGCCACATTCTTTACATTTGAAAGAATTATTTCCAGTATGTCTTACTTTATGGCTATTTGAACTTAAAATTGTATGAAATACTTTCACATAGTGATCACATTGAAATATATTGCTCAGGGTAATTGTCAAACATTGCTTAAGTTTATCATAACCTCCCTGGTGCATCTTACACTCGTCCACACCTTCACAGCCTTTTCTCAATTGTAAATTGTCATGTCCCATATTTTGCATATCTTCTCAGTATTACTTCTTGGAAAGAATCTCCTATGCTCTGTTCTGGCCAAAGGTCTTGGGCAAAATGGGAACACAAAACATGTCACACATAGTTCATCCTTAATTCACCTGGTAATTGGCAAGGCCATCTGTGTATGCTAATTTGTTACATTCAGTAACAAAATAAACTTTTCACATCTTTATAACAGGAGGTAAATTTGCAACTTGAAGCCAGGTGCCTGATGAAGTTAGGCTCTCATGCTCCATGTCTAGGCTTCCAGGGTGTCCTGGAGTCTTAGCTGTGGACCTCCCAATACGTGTAGGTCATGAGGCCACAGAGACCTAGAGCTCTAGCCAATTTTTTAAAATTCTTTTTTCTTGGTCCTTGTCAGATTGGGTTAATTCAAAGCCTTGTCTTCAAATTCTGAAGTTGTTTGTTCTGCTTGTTCAATTCTATTGCTCAGGCTGTCCGGTGCAAATGCAATTCCTTAAGTGTGTCTTTCATTTCCAGAAGTTGTGATTGTTTTTTATTTATGCAGAATATTTTACTGGAGATTTTTCTTTTCACATCTTGTATCATGTTTTTTATTTCTTTAAGTTGGACTTCACCTTTCTCTGGTGCCTCCTTGATTGGCTTAATAGTCAATCTTCTGAATTCTTTTTTGAGTAATTCAGAGATTTTGTCTTGGTTTAGATCCATTGCTAGTGAGTTAGTGTAATCTTCTGAAGGATGCTGGAGAATCTTTCTTTCTTTCTTTCTTTCCTTTTCTTTTTTCTTTCCTTCTTTCTTTCTTTCTTTTTTCTTTCCTTCTTTCTTTTCTTTCTTTCTTTCATTCTGAGACAGTCTTACCTATCACCCAGGCTGAAGTATAGTGGCACAATCCTGGCTCACTACAACCTCCACCGCCCAGGTTCAAGCAGTTTTCCTGCCTCAGCCTCCGCAGTAGCTGGGATTACAGGTATGTACCACCACACCCAGTAATTTTGCATTTTTAGTAGAAATGGTATCATTATGTTGGCTAGGTTGGTCTCAAACTCCTGACCTCAATGATCCGCCCACCTTGGCCTTCCAATGTGCTGGCGCTATTGTTTTGTCATATAACCAGAATTGTTTTTCTGGTTCCTTCCCATTGGAGTAAACTATGTCACAGGGGAGATCTGGGACTCAAGGGCTGCTGTTCAGTTTCTTTTGTCCCACAGGGTGCTCTCTTGATGTAGTGCTCTTCCCCTTCCCCTAGGAATGTGGCTTCCTGAGAGCTAAGCTGCAGTGATTCTTTTTTTCTCTTCTGGATTTAGCCACCCAGTGGAGCTACCAGGCTCCGGTCTGATACTGGAGAGTATCTGAAAAGAGTCCTGTAATGTGATCTGTCTTCAAGTCTCTTAGCCAAGGATACCAGCACCAGCTTTGGTGGAGTCAGCAGGGGAGTGAAGTGAACTATGTGAGGATGCTAGGTTGTATTTTTGTTCAGTGGGCTAGTTTTGTGATGGTTAGCCTCCAGCCTAGAGATGGTGCTTTCAAGAATGAATCAGCTGCAGTAGTATAAGGAGGATACTAGCTTTCCCTAGGGTTGCCTTTGGGTAAGTATTCTGGTATCTCAGGTAATGGACAGGGCCATAGACCTCCAAAGAGCTTAGAAAGACCGTTAGGTTGGGACAGGGTTAGGCATGTCTGAGCTCAGAATCCTTAAGCAGAGCTTGCTGCAGCTGCTATGGGGGTTGGCAGTGCAGTTCTCAGGCCAATGGAGCTATGTTCCCAGAGGGATTATGGCTACCCCTACTGCATCACACAAGTTTCCAGGGAAGTGAAGGAAAGCCAGCAGCCACAGGCCTCTTCCAGCTCTCATGCACCCCACAGCCCAAAAGTTTGGTCTCACTCCTATTATGCTTCCCCACCCACCCAAAACATCACAAAGTTTATTTCTAGGCAGCCAGTGAGCAGGGCTGGGAACTTGCTTCAGGCTATAAGCCTCCCAACTGAGAAAGCAAGCCTACTCACAGTTCCTTGGCTGTCCCGCTGAGCCTGCAGGGGCAATCCACGTCCTTAAAAGGGTCTGCCAATCCTCTCAGCTTTTCTGTTATGTTCCGGTGGTATTTTACGGAGCAAAAGTTAAGGATGTGGGTCTCCACAAGCTACTCTGTCCATCTGAGTGGGAGCTGCAAGGTAGTCTTGCCTCCAGCCTGGCATATTCCTACTTTCCTCCCTCCTTTATCAATTCTTGAAGAGTAAATCTATTAACAACAATTTGCTTAGTTTTCCTTCATCGGAGAATGTCTGTATTTTTTCATCTTCCCTGAAGGTTTTAATTTAAGATTAATAGTTCTTTTATTTCAGTGCTTGAAAATCTTTTACTTCCTTTGTGCACAGTGGTTTCAGATTAGAACTCTATTACATGGATAATGTATAACTTCTCTCTGCTCTTAAAGCAAGATTTATGTAGGTTTATTTGCAAGCTTGTGTTTTCACCAAATTTGGAAGTTTCCACACTTATTTGTTTGGATACCTTTTCAGTCTCAGTCTCACACTTTTTCTCATTCAAAGCAGAATCTCTTCTCTGGGATTCTACTTTTAATGGCAAAAAACACAATTAATTTTGCACCAACCTAATATATGTTTTGTTATTATTCCACAGAGTCCTGTGGATCTCTTTTTATTTGTTGTTTTTTATCTCTGTTATTCAGATTGAGTAAACTTTATTGAGCTGTGTTTAAGCTTACTAATTCTATCCTCTGTCATCCCCATTCCACTACTGAATTCATCTAGTAAGATTTAACTTGATTGTTAAATTTTTAAATTTTATGACTTCTATGCAGATCTTTTTAATACTTTGATTTTTTATTGAGATTTTCTGTTTTTTTTTTTAATTTGTGTTCACAGCATTTGTAATTGATAAATGAAGCATTTGTATAATAGCTGCTCTTTATAATCTTTGTCAGATAATTTCAACATCTGATTCATCTCAGTATGGATATCAGTTGATTTCATTCAAATTGTTGTTTCCCTGGTTTATTGGTATGACAAGAAATTTTTATTGTATCCTAGATATTTTGGTATGTTAGGAGACTTTTGATTTAAGTCTTCTATTTCATTTGGTGTATAGGTTCTAGTCTATCTCTTAGACTATCTACGATGACAGTTTAGTTTCCTGAGCCCCTTATAATGTTATTTTGGCCTGCTTTCTTCTTCTGGCACTGTGGGGGTTCCCACTAATCCCTACTGATACCATTTACAGATTTATAGTGGGAGAAGCATATCCCTTTGTACCCTGTTTTTGATGCACAATCTTTTGGAAAGTACAGAAGACACTGGGTTTTGACTTCTGTATGCCAGGGGGATGAAAGTCAGGGAGACAAGGAGACACAGGGCTTCATTGCTGCCACCACCACTGCCACTAGATTGGAACAGATGCTGATGACCCAGTTATAGAACAAGGGCTGGGATGGCCTGAGCTTTTAGTGCTTTATTTTCAGAGGCTTGGATTGACCAGCAGACTAGTTTGTAGAGTTGTGGTTAGAACTCCCCACTGTTGGACTTCTCCTTTCTCAATCCATTGGCCAGATAGAATAGGTTTTCTTGGGTTTTTTTGTTTTGTTTTGTTTTTGTCTGTGTAGTTTTATTTTTGTTTTTTGTTTTTCTCTAGGATTGTTGGTTGCAGGCTATAGCCCTCTCCAACACCCAATCCCATAGTATATGAGATAGAAAAAGAAAATCCAGAGATATGATATTGTCATTCCTCAACTCATGATAGCCTTAGGAAGCCCACATTTTTCCATCAAGATTTCAAAGTTGATGTTATTTGGCTGTGTCCCCAACCAAATCTCATCTTGAATTCCCACATCTTGTGGGAGGGACCTAGTGGGGAGGTAACTGAATCATGGCGATAGGTCTTTCCCATGCTGTTGTCATGATAATGAGTACGTCTTACAAGATCTGATGGCTGCTATAAGGGAGTATTTTCCTGCACAAGTTCTCTCTTGCCTGCTGCAATTCATGAAAGATGTGACTTTCTCTTCCTTGACTTCTGTCAAGATTATAAGATTTTTCTGGCCACGTGGAACTGTAAGTCCAATTAAACCTCTTTATTTTGTGAATTGCTCAGTTTCAGGTATATCTTTATCAGCAGTCTGCAAACGGACTAATACAATAAATTGTCATTAATAGAGCAGGACGTTGCTGAAAAGATACCCAAAAATGTGGAAGAAACTTTGGAACTGGTTAACAGGGAGAGGTTGAAACAGTTTGGAGGGCTCAGAAGAAGACAGGAAAATGTAAGAATGCTTGAAACTTCGTAGAGATTTGTTGAATGGCTTTGACAAAAATGCTGATAGTGACATGAACAATAATGTCCAGGCTGAGGTGGTCTCAGATGGAGATGGGAAACTTGTTGGGAAATGGAACACAGGTAACTTTTGCTATGTTTTATCAAAGAGATTGGCAGCATTTTGCCCTGCCTTAGAGATTTATGGAACTTTGAACTTGAGAGAGATGATTTAAGGTATCTGATGGCAGAAATTTCTAAGCAGCAAAGCATTCAAGAGGTGACCTGGGTACTGATAAGGCATTCAGTTTTAGAAGGGAAGCAGAGCATAAAAGTTCACAAAATTTGCAGCCTGACAATGTGATAGAAAAGAAAATTCCATTTTCTGGGGAGAAATGCAAGTGTGCTAAAGAAATTTGCATAAATAACAAGAAGCCAAATGTTAATCCCTAAGAAAATAGGAAACATGTCTCCAGCTCATGTCAGAAGTCTTTACAGCAGCCCTACTCTTCCCATCACAGGCCTGGAGGCCTAGGAAGAAAAAGTGGTTTCCTGGGATGGGCCCAGGGTCCCCTTGCTGTGTGCAGCCTAGAGTTTTGGTGCCATGCATCCCAGCTGCTCCATCCATGTCTGAAAAGAGCCAATGTAGAGCTCAGGCTATGGTTTCAGAGGGTGGAATCTTCAAGCCTTGGCAACTTTCACATGGTATTTAGCCTGTGAGTGCATAGAAGTCAAAAATTGAGGTTTGGAAACCTCTGCCTAGATTTCAGAAGATGTATGGAAACACCTGGATGTCCAGGCAGAAGTTTGCTGCAGGGGTGGGGCTTTCATGGAGAACCTCTGCTAGAGAAGTGTAGAAGGGAACTATGAGGTCAGAGCCCCCACCCAGAGTCCCTTCTGGGGCAATTTCCAGTGAAGCTGTGAGAAGAGGGCTACCATCCACCAAATCCCGCAATGTTAGATCCACTGACAGCTTGCACCATGTACCTGAAAAAGCTGCAGAGGCTCAATGCCAGCCCATGAAAGCAGCCAGGAGGAAGGCCATTCTCTGAAAAATCACAGGGGAAGAGCTGCCCAAGGCCATGAGAACCTACATGTACATCAGCATGACCTGGATGTGAGACATGGAGTCAAAGGAGATCATTTCGAGCTTTAAGATTTGACTGCTCCACTAGATTTTGGATTTTCATGGGGCCTATAGCCCCTTTGTTTCAGACAATGTCTCCCATTCAGAATGGCTATATTTATCCAATGCCTGTATCCCCATTGTATCTAGGAATTAGCTAACTTGTTTTTGATTTTACAGGCTCATAGGCAGAATGGACTTGCACTGTCTCAGATGAGACTTTGGACTGTTTACTTTTGAGTTAATGCTGAAATGAATTAAGACATTGGGAGACTGTTGGGAAGGCATTACAGGTTTTGAAATGTGAGGATGTGAGATTTGGGAGGAGTAAGGGGTGGAATGATATGGTTTAGCTGTGTCCCCATCAAAATCTCATCTTACATTCTCATGTGTTATGGGAGGGTCCTGGTTGGAGGTAACTGAATTATAAAGACAGGTCTTTCCTGTGCTGTTCCCTTGACAGTGAGTATGTCTTACAAGACCTGGTGGTTATTATAAGGGGCAGTTTTCCTGCACAGATTCTCTTTTCATCTGCTGCTATGCATGTAAAACATGACTTGCTCTTTCTTGCTTTTTGCCATGATTGATTGTGAGGCTTTTTAGCCACATGGAGCTGTCAATCCAATTAAGCCTCTATTTTTGTAAATTGCTCAGTCTTAGGTATATCTTTAACAGCGACATGAAAGCAAGCTAATACAAGAGTACTTTTGTCGTTGTCTGTTGAATGCTGTCTAAGGTGTTTAATTTTATTTAGAGGATAGAAACAGGCAAAAATGGGCCAGGCTCAGTGGCTCACACCTGTAATCCCAGCACTCTGGGAGGCCGAGCCGGGCAGATCATGAAATCAGGAGATCAAGACTATCCTGGCCAACAAGGTGAAACCCTGTCTCTACTAAAATACAAAAAAAATTAGCCGGGCGTGGTGGCATGCACCTATAATCCCAGTTACTCAGGAGGCTGAGGCAGGTGAATCACTTGAACTCGGAAGGCAGAGGTTGCAGTGAGCTGAGACTGTGCCACTGCGCTCCAGCCTGGGCAACAGAGTGAGACTCTGTCTCAAAAAAAAATTAAATAAAAAGGATTTTATGGCATCTTGTTTCAGAACTGGAAAACAATATTCTAATTATACAGCATGGCTTCTTGGACAAGTTGCAATTGCCAACCAGAAAAAGACCTTCTCAGTAGCTGAAGTGACTAGTCTAAGATTACACATCAAACCTCTCACACTGTAAGATAAGAATATTTGCTTTAGGCTTTTCTAGTTTGTTCCTTGCCAGCTACACATATCTATATTGATATATTTAAAGAAACCACATTTCACTGTTAAAACATCATTAATTTAATCTGGTAGATTGCTAAAATAGCTCTACTAACAAAATTTTGTATCATTTGTGGCCTGTTTTGTACTTCATAGTAGTTAGAGAGGGCATCAAAGAGGTGAACAGGAATTTGAATAGGTGTAAATGCCTTGTATGTTTGCTAATGTTTGATACCTTCATCCAAAATAAAATAAATAGAAGAGGTATCATTGCAGACTGAGCTACCTCTATGTTACAAAATATAACCAGAATATAAGGATCTGCCTTTTAAGATACTTTTAAAGATGTATGTATTTTACAATTAACAAAGTGCTGGACTCTTGCTAAATATTTTACTTAGGAAAACAGAATTTGAAATCACTATGAATGCCAGGAGAGGAGATGTAGAGCTATCTGGCCTGGCACAACCCTCTCTCCAGACAAGTGTTTAATTACTGACTTTAAAATTTAGGATGAGGCACAATGGCTCATGCTTGTAATCCCAGCACTTTAGGAGGCCAAGGCAGGAGGATCACCTGAGGTCAGGAGCTTAAGACCAGCCTGGCCAATATAGTGAAACCTCATCTCTATTATAATTACAATAATTACAACAATAATTAGCTGGGCATGGTGGTGCGTACCTGTAGTCCCAGCTACTTGGGAGGCTAAGCCAGGAGAATAGCTTGAACATGCGAGACAGAGGTTACAGTGAACTGATATTGCACCACGGTACTCTAGCCTAAGAGACAGAACGAGTGAGCCTCCTTCTCAAAAAAAAAAAAAAAAAGAATAAAAATGTAGACTCTCAAGCCAGGCATCATCATTATATAAAGGTATTGGCATAGAACTAAGGAGTATTTATTTTAATGCCTCAAGAATGACTTCATTTCAAATATATTCTACTATTTGTGAATTAAATTAGCTAATGTTAACAGTGTGGAAAAAAATTCAGTTTTACTTATATTACTATTCTAATTCTCTCAATCTGTTTTTTATTATTCTGCAAAGCTCTGTTTTGAAGACACTATCTTTGAAGACTAATATTTTCAGACACTTAGTACATGCTTTTTGCACTTACTAAGTAAGTGGGCATATAAGAAGGGATTTTATCAAAAATATATTTAATTTTTTTAAATGGCCACTCTATGTCTTCAGTTATAGTAATCATTTAGTCATATTTCCAAGAAGTAAGGCAAGATTTATAGTAAAAGGGCTTGACTAAATTATTCCTTCAGTTTTTGAAATCCTCCTTGAAATAACATTAAGAAGCTTAATTGGCTCTGGTAATGAGAAATTAAACAATCTAAATTCTCATGAAGTGAAATCTAGTGTTTGAAATGTTAAAGATGTAGAGAATAAAAAACACTCAATAAATTCACTGTCTTTTCTCCTTTAATACTTTTTTGATATATAATAGACATAGAATTAATTGTGCATATTTAATTTGTCTGGTTTAATAAATTTGCATGCATAAATACCTGTGAAACCACCAACATACTTAATAGAATGGAAATATTCATGCAAACTCAAAAGTTTCCTTGTGGTCCTTTGTAATTCCACATACCCTCATTTCCCCTACACCCATCCACAAACAGCCTATAATCTTTATGATACTATAGATTAGGGGACATTTTCTAGGATTTTATGTAAATAGAATCATATATGTGAATCTTTTTTCTAGCTTTTTTTCATTCAGTATTCTTTATTTTATTCATGTTGTAGCATATTTTAATAGTTTCTTTTTATTGCTGAGTAGAATCCTATTACATGGCTATAACACAGTTGTATATCCATTCATCTATTGATTGACATATGGATTGTTTCACATTTGGGGTTATTACTAACAAAGCTACTATAAACATTCCATTATAGGTCTATGTAGGAACCTAGCCTTTTATTTCTCTTGGGTAAATACTTAGGAATAGAATGCTTAGGTCATATGGTAACTATAGGTTTAACTTTTTAAGAAACTGCCAATTTGATTTTCTAAAGTGGTATGTGATATTTAGTGTTAAGAGAGCCCCAGTGTCTCTATATCCTTACCAACACATAGAATAGTCAAGATGTTTAATTGTAACCTAATAAATAGGTGTTAGTGGATTCTCATTGCCTTTGCCTAATGATTAGTGATGTCTGGCGTCTTTTCATATTTTTATTTCCATATGTGCATATATGTATATTTCCTTTGATGACATTTCTGTTTAAGTATTTTGACCATTTTTAAAATTTGATTTTGTTTTGTTATTAAGTTTTGAGACTTCCTTAATCTGGATACAAATCCTTTATCAGCTATATGATTTGCAAATATTCTAATTTGTCTTCTCATTATCTAACACTTTCTTTCAAGGAGCAAATTATTTAAAATTTTGATAATGTAAAATTTATCAATTTATTCTTTGATGTGTAATACTTTTAATGTAATACCCAAAATTCTATGCTTTGCCCAAGGTCATAAAGGTTTTCTTCAACTTTTTCTTTCAGAAGTTTTAGTTTTAAGACTTACATCTATATTTAAATCTAAACGTTGACTGAAATCTAAATTTGGGCCTATCACCCATTTTGAGTTAAATATTGCATATGATGAATGACATAGATTGAAATTCTCTTCTTCATATGGATATCTAAATTGTTCCAGCACTGATTTTGAAAAGGTAATTTTTGCTGCATTACTTTTTCAGCTGTAGTAGAAATCAGTTGCCACATATGCGGGTCTATTTTTGTTCCATTGATCTGTTTCTCTATGTTGACACCAAAATTATAGTCTTGATTGCTGTAACTTTTTAATAAGTTTGAAATTGGATAGTGTTAGTTTTCCAATTTTCTTTCTTTGTTTCAAAATTTTTTTGTTTTCCCTAGTTTCTTTACATTTCTAGATGACCTTAGCATCAGTTTTTCAATTTCTACCAAAAATCAGTCTATTGGGATTTTTGACTGGGATTAAATTAAACTTACACATCAACTTGGAGGGAATTAACATCCTAATATCATTGAGTCTTCCATCCATAGATGTTATATATCCGTCTATTTATTTAGGTCTTTATGTCAGTAATATTTTACAGTTTTCAGTATACATGTCTTTCACATGTTTTATTTATCCTTAAATATATCATGATATGATGCCATTGTAAATTACAGTCTTCATTTTAATTCTCTAAAATTAATTGTGGTAATAGTTGCACAACTTTGTGAACATACTGAATTTTCACTTTAAATGAGTAGATTGGCATTATATCTCAATAAAACCATTTTTCATAATGCAGGCATACATCACATAAACTTAGCAATACAATGCCCGAAGAAAAGAATTCAGCACACTTAACTAAATATGGTTTTGAAAATATAAAATATAGTGGAAATAAAATTATATCTATATTATTATTGAAGTAAAATATAAAACTTGATCATGGAGGTTAAATCAATCATACTAAAATAAGTTAGCTATTAAGATTGGCTGAAAGGTCCAGATTTTGGTCAGTAATGTGCATATCGATAATTTTTGTAATGAAGGAAATCCTATTTTTGACAACATGGATGAAGCTTGAGGATGTTATGTTAAATAAAATAAGCAAGGCAAAAAGACTAATACCTGATGGTCTAACTTATAAGTAGAATCTAAAGAAGTCATACTCACAAACAGAGAGTAGAATGCTGGTTACTAGGGATTGATCAGGTGGTGGTGCAGGGAAACGGTGGTCAAAGAATACAAAACTTCAGTTAGAAGGATTAAGTTCTAGAGATCTATTGTACAATATGGTGATTATAGTTAATAACAATGCATCGCATACTTTATAATTGCTAAAAGAGTAGATTTTAAGTGTTTCTACCACAAAAAAACCCCTGATATGTAAGGTAATTCATAATGCATATATTAATTAGCTTAATTTAGTCATGCCACAATGTATACATATTTCAAAACATCATGTTGTCACCATAAATATATTCAATTTTTGTCAATTAAAAACTTAATTAATTAAAAGTAATTACTGTAATGAAATTACAGAACATGTCCTTCATGTTCTCTTAACCAGGTATAAGTCTTAGAATCTTATCCTTTTACATAAATTTTAATAGAAGTTCCACCTATATATGTGCTTACATGTTTGTGGCCTATGAGACCCCACTTTAACATAAGTTCTGTGAAAGGAATAGTACAAATTCACCCTGTATCTCCAGTGCCTAAGACAGTGATTGGGCTGGGGTTGGCACACAATGAAGATGTGCCAAATCAATGTCCAGATAGCTAACTCAGATCCAAAAGAGACCTCAGGGAAAACTGAGGGCATGAAGTTACCTCGAAGTCACGCATTATACATGGTAGGGACAGGACTACAACTCATTTTCTGGATATCCTTTCCATCACATTTCACATTTTCATGAAGCAAACCATGGTTAAGTGAAAAGTCAGGATCTGAAGTAAAAGCACTTAGGTTTGGGTCCCATTTCCAAAACAGTGAATTCACTTAAATAATCATAGCAAGCAATCTTGAAAATTAAATTTTCTCAATTGGAAAACATTGATAATGACACTATCCATAGGACTTTTGTTAGAGTTAAATGAAAGTATGAAAATGAATAGGCTGGAGCTATAAAGCATTAGGGGAAATTATATACTGCCATCATGTCTCCCTTTTCATTTTTACTTTTTCTCTAAAAAGCAATTAATAATAGCGCACAGAAAAAAAAAAAAACAGAATTAAGATAGAATTGTAATTACCATGCTTGTGGGTGATCGAAAGCATTTTGACTGTCTTAGTAACACTATACCTTTCTTGAATTTAAAATCTAACTGAGCCTATCCTTATCTCAATTACTTCTGAAGTTTAAAAATATAAGATTATTATAGGTTTTTATATTTTATGTTTTATATTTGATAGACCTATAAAATTAATTTATTAAAATAAGATTTATAAAGTAATAATCAGAAGAAATGAGGTTTGATTAATACACTTTTATAAACATAAAATTTTATATACAATGAGCAAACTACTAAAGAAATGAAAGTAAGCCTCTACATTTCATCCGTATTCTATAATACATAGACTTTATAGAAAGTTTTAATTTTCCCAAGATCAGTTTGAATTAACACATGGGAATTTTTTCACTATTTGAGTAACTAACCGATTATAGATACAATTAACAGGAAATCACAAGTCCCAGTGGTTTTCATAAATCACCATAAGTGAAGCCAGCAAAATGCTAATTTCAAAGAACATTTCATTATTTCTAATCCAAGGCTGATTCAAACTAAAAAGATTTTTTTCCAAAGAAAAATATAAATTTGAATAATTATTCTTCAAAATACCAAAGAAATTGTTTGCTTCAATAAGTGATATATCAAATGACAAGCCTTACCTGAATTCATTGAGTGCCTGACTAATATTCATGCTTCAAACATGTTCAAAATGCTTAGTTTTCAAAACTTATGGTTTTCACTTGGAGGCTCATATTTCAACTTTAATTTATTCCCTAGTGAATTGGACCTTTATGTTAGTTACAGTGTCTGTAACTTACTTGAAAACACTTCAGCATAGACAGTGCGTTTCGAGGAGTGTGTTAGATTAAGTTGCGACCCAGGAGCAGATGGCATTCTAATCAGTCATGTACCGTCTGCTGAGGAACAGATAGATTCTAATCAAGAATGCACAGACCAAAAATTTGAGTATCAAAATAAGTAGTGATAGTAACAGATTATAATTCACAGGATAAAATAAAACCATGAATGCATACTCATAAATTACTAAAGAAATAAAAATGTTACTGGGGAGAAGAAATAGGGCTATCAGTTTTTTATATCACTCTTGTGGTGTTAGGAGCCTTTTATTTTGCCTAAAATTAACTTATTCATTCAGCAACTGTTTTATGTATACAAGAAGCCAATTTTATTTATTTTATTTTTTAATTGACAATAATTTTAAAGACTCATGGGGTACATAGTGATGTTTGGTTACATATAATTTATTGTGATCAGATTAGGGTAATAAGCGTATCTATCATCTCAAATATTTATCATTACTTTGTGCTGGAAAAGTTCAATATTTTCCTTCTAGCTATTTGAAACTGCATAATAAACTATAGTTATCCTACAGAGGTACAGAAAGAGGTACAGAAGGCATTTCTCCTATCTATCTATAATTTTGTATCCTTTAACAAACCTCTTTCTATTCCCCCCACCTCTGGCTTAGGTTTCCCCTTCCCAGCCTTTACAGCATCCCCTCTTCTAGTTTTCATGTCTATGAGATTGACATTTTTTAGCTTCCACGTGAGTGATAACATGTGGTGATTACTTTTCTGTTCCTGGCTTATTTCACTTAACATGATATTCAAAAAATATTTATTGGTAATTTAGTATATATCAGGGACAGTTCTAGGCAGGTAGGATAAAACTATCACAAACAAAAACACACACATCAAGCCCTCATAAGATAGTTACATTCTTTCTCACTTATGAAGATTATTTCATAGAATAAACTCTATGTAAATATGTTAGGTTTTTATACAGTAAACTGAAATTTGTCGGGGCTTTTAAAATAATTATCATTTTCCATCCTATTTCTTTGGAATTCCACACCAGTAAGGGTCAGATAATATAAAAGAAGAAGGAAGCGGAGAAGAAAGATTAGTGTTGTTGAATCTTAAATATTAAGAAACCTAGAGACTACACAATTAATTAAACTAATTGGGAAATCTCATAAGACTAAAAATTGCTTAATAACAATAATAGTAATATTAATAATAATAGTCTAAAATGGAAAGTAGGGTTAGAATTAAATATCTCATCAACTGGCAATTTCTGGAACTGGATAATTAGGACATCCTCAGGATCAAAAAGACTTTAAAATTGCTTTCACTTTAGGGATATACAGTGAAGGTGACCTCAGGCTGGGATGTTCACCTGACTGCTGAGAAGCCTGGAACATTTTGTTGCAAATCATGCCAGCCCACTAAAGCAGCAAGCTGTTTCTGCTTCTCCCAACAAATCCAGAATGGAAGTGAAATTCCAATCATGCAACAAATACAGGGAGTATATAATTAAAATTTCTATTTCATTACTTCACATCCTTTACCTCTTTTAGAATGCTATAGCTGAAACTATGAACCTGTAGATATCAGCCATAGGTAACTCTAAGCAAAATGCTAATTGATTTGAGTTTGCATTTCTCATTTAAATACACCATTATTAGAAAAAAAAAATGTGTCTTTTTAAGGTGGTCAACTACAAACATTACAGCCATAATAGTTGCAGGCAAGAATTGCTAAAATTAGGCAAACGTTTGAGGAGAAACATAGCATAACCACATTATACTGACCTTAACATACTTAACTAATTACAAGGGCAAAAATAGTGGGAAATCCAGCAGGCGCCACATTAGCCAAATGATCCAGGTTAACATCACCGGTAAATAAGATATATCATCGTGAACACCTTTGATATGAAGTTAGGGGATAGATGGACAATAACATCACTTTTGAGGTATGCTTTCCATAAATGTACAACCTCAATCTTAGGAGAAAACTTCAGGCAGACTCAAATTGAGAGATATTCTACAAAGTAACCAATTAGTACTTATCAAAAATGTCAAGGTCATGAAAGACAAGAAGAAAATGAGGATCTATCACAATTAGTAGAGACTATGGCAACAATTAAACTCTGGATTATATTCTAGTACAGACAAAGTAGGAGAAAAAATGGTAAAATTTGAATAAGGAGTATAGCTTAGTTAATGGTATTGTAATAATGCGAATGATAATTGTTTCACGGTTTATAAATTGTAAACAGTAGAAGAAACTGAGAGAAGAAAATATATGAACTCTATAATAGTTTCAAAACTCTCTGGAAGTCCAAAATTATTTCAAAAGAAAAAGAAAAAAGATAGGTAGTGGATTACATTTTAGAAAATATAATCCAAAGCAAGTTGTTGATTCAACATTAAAACATCTTGTAGGATTATTCTCTCCAGAGTAAAAATGAACAAGCGACTTTTTCTCCCTTGCATTTCTTCTAGATTGAGGCCTGACCTGTCTAAATTTTCACTCAGTCATGTTTCTTATGACTGAACTACAGATCCAAAATATTGCTTTAAATGGAGAATACACTTTAACTAAGGTGTGATTTTTTGTTACTGCAAACTTTTTATATAATTATCAAAGCAAGCTGCACCAAACAAGCAAGAGATTAATATGTTGAGATGTCCATTTAGATCCTTCTCGATAGGCTTCAATTTGGCTAAAATTTAGAATTATTATTTTTCTTGTGAACACATCACATGAATGTCAAAAAGTTCTCTGCAAAACTTCTTACGCTATCAGCTTTAGCAGAACCTGTTTATATAGATGAAAAATAAAAATTCCCTCAAAAATAACACGGAGATTCTTGCCACTGAAAACTTGCAACTGAAAATTATTTCGACTCTAAATAACTATAGACATTTAGATATTATTTAATTGAGGGCAGTTATAATGAAAAATCTTGAACACTTGTGGAGTGATGCGAAACTCCAACTTTCTTGCCTTTTCTTCAGTAGCAAATGTTTAGCTCTTTGCTGCATTTTTTTCTACAAATAGTACTAAAACTTTTGAAAGATAATTTATGCCACCCAGTAGAATCCAAACTTGAAAAATAACACAGGTAGTATCTACCTCATGGATCCTGACAATTAGAGTCTATTCAATTTCACTTATCTTACTTCATTTACTCATAGAACAAGTTGAAGACTACAGAATTTCCACTTGGTCACTGTTGTAACAAGCTATGTTAATTGAAATAATTAAGTACCTCAATTAAAATAGAATTTATCAATGACACATATTTTGAGATGTAGCAGTGAGTAAGTAACTGTAATTAAATTATGTTATTGTTTCATCATAAACCATCACACCTTCCAATTATTTTAAGGCTAAATAAAATTACTATGTATATACATTGTGCAATGTGCTATGCAAATTTTCTTTTCATAAGAACAAGAAATGAGCTGACATCCTCTTTCTTCCTGTTGGCTTCCCATTTCCTCTCTTCTGTAACCCATATGATATGTTTACACTGATTAATCTCAGTCTATAAACACACTAAATTACTCAGTTCTAAAACAACAACAACAAAACACCTTTCCTTACCCCAGGTTTTCCTCAAGCTATTATTTCTTATTTCTATTTACTTCACAGGCTTGGTAGGCTTGAAACTGTGGTCTAGGATTGCAGGCTATATTTAAACTTGACTTACCAACCCATTGATATCAGGATCCCTTGCCCACTATCTCTGCCACCACATTTCTAACCAATTTAGTTTTGTGTTAAAGAAATATTTAAGTCTTTTTTCTTTCCTTAGCAGCTAGTGTCAATCAACGTACCTGTCTAATTTTAACATGAAAACATTCTGAGATCTGTCCCTTTCATTCTACTCACTTTCCATTCTCTCGGATACTTATTATACATTTTTTGCATAGAAGAATTTCGAGTGCATGACCCATGTACAACCTAACTGCAAAAAAATATCTTCTACACCTCTCACCTTGCACCATTCCTGTAGCCACACCGAACTTTATTTTTCTTCTACTATCTCTATAAATATGCTCATGATCCTTTCTATCACATCTTCCTGTTCAATCAAAGCCACCTTTTACTGTGCAGATTAAATGTCTTCCAGATCCATCCACATTTCAACCAAACTTTTCATTTCTAGTTCTGTAAGGTGCTTTGTAACTGCATTGTACAATTAATTAGTTCAGTTTATTCTTATCGTAACTGTATATGCATTGGTAATTCCATACAAGACTGTCACTTCTGAGACCATATTTTTTAGTACAATTCCTCAAACTATGATCTAAAGACTAGTTGCATCAAAATCACTTGGACTACTTGTTAAAAATTAGATCATAGTGCTTACTTTAGATTGACTGCATCTGCATCTCTAGGGATAGGACCTATGAATGTGCTTTTTAATAAGCTAATATTAAATACACTAACATTGACCACTGTTACTAAATAGAATAGAATTGACTTTGAAAGAAAATACATTTGTGTGAAATTATAGCTCAATGTCTTTGGGTAATATGACCTCACATGGTATGCATTTTGTCATCCATAGAATGAGAATAAAAATAATAACTATCACATCAATCTGGTGAGAAAAATAAATATAAAAAATGTGCCTAAAATATCACAGACCTAAAAATTATATATATTTACAAATAAAATTTTGTAATATCACAGACAAATAAATATTATCTTCCTCCTTTAACTCCTTTCCCAGAGTCTCACACCCTCAAAAATGCCATATTGGGTGTTTTTTTGTTTGTTTGTTTTGTTTTGTTTTATGTCCAAGGAATTGTGATAGCATCTACCACAATTCCTCGCAAATCAGAGGGGCTGGAAAAGGTTTACTTTCAAGGGAGGCAATGAAGAAAGAAAATTTCTTTCTAGTAATGTTATATTTGTATGCATGATATTGAAATTAAGACGAACTTTCGAAGGTTGTTAAAAGTTTTATGAGCATTTATGAAATATATCAATGATTAAAAGAAATAATGAGGAGTGACTTTCAAAAGTTACAGAAATCTAGTCTCACCCTAAAAATAGAGTATTCGACTTGAAATCAAGTTAAGATCAAAGACATTGTGCATTTTGACTTTGGCGAGCTGTTTAATCGGCTTTTGGATATAATTGAGAAATATGTTTATTATACCACTGGGTATACTGACAGCTGCCTAAACAACTGCATTCTAAACAACTGTGTATTGAATGAAGAGGCAGTCTTTGTGCATTAGAAAAAAAAAAATGAAATGTACTTTGAATCACGGGACCTGGTGAATAAGGAAATTGCAATCCAGTCTGTGTCTGGGCATGGTGGAGCTCGCCTATAATCCCAGCATTTTAGGAGGCCAACGGAGGTGGATTGCTTGAGCCCAAGAGTTCAACACCAGCCTGGGCAAAATGGCACCCAGGTGAAACCCAATCTCTATTTTAAAAAAATACAAAAATGAGCCAGGTGTGTAGTGGAGTACACCTGCAGTCCTAGCTACTCCGGAGGCTAAGGTGGGAGAATCATTTGAGCCTGGGAAGTTGAGGTTGCAGTGAGCCGTGATCACACCACTGCACTCCAGCCTGGGTGACAGAATGAGACCCTGTATTAAAAAAAAAAAAAAAAACAGGAAAGAAAAGAAAAGAAAAAAGAAATCCAGCTCTCATTCCACTCAGCAAGCCATGTGCATGTGCCTGGAGTGATAATATATTCACCTCCAGGAAGCACATCCACTGAAGGGCATTTCTGCTCTCAGGGATGATCTGCCCAGAGGGAATTTCATTTTTTAATATGCGCAAAGTCTCTATGAGGTAGTTGTACAGATTAGAGTCAGCTTGATCCCTACATGCAAAAATATGGAGATATAGGAGACAGAGTTTTCCACACCTACGGAAGAGTATGATTCTATACATCTCCGAGTAGTATCAAAGTGATGATGACCCTAGTCAGATCCCTAGTTTACTAAAACTCAAAAGAGTATGGGAAGGGCAGGAAAGTAGATGAAAAATTGAAAAAGCCTAGTGCTTAGGGCAAAGGATGACTCAGCATCTACCTACAGAAACCAATGACTAATGACCAGATGGGAATAAACACATCCCAACAATGCCATCTGGACAGAGGGAGACACTGAGTAACAGATGCCCTCCCGTCCTGTGACTTGGCACTCTGTCAGCCTCTGGGAACTTAATGAGAGCCTAGGCCCAGGAGTAGGTAAACCCTGAACTAACTGAGATTAAATTACTTTCAGCTGACAAAATGGGAGATAAAAATAAATCTTAAGTAATATAGAAAGTAAAACATTACATAGACTGAGATTCATACGTGCTACCGAAATGTAGATTGAGATTAAATGTTAGGTTCACTAAAAGTTGGGGTAAATTAGACTACACATACATAGTTAGTACAGTTTACAGAAGTAGAGGGTAGAAAAAGATAATTCAGGGAAAACACCATATAATTGGCTGACTTAGCATTGCTAATTACTATTTTGGAATATACAAATTTCTAAGAACTGCCCTCATGGATATTGCTTCTTGCACTTTCCCTCTTGCCTCTCCCAGGTGACTATCTTGGTTTTTAAGCATTTGTAGAATACGCTTTAAAAGCATCCATGCAATAGCACAACTGTTTTACATCAGTAGTTTTATTGCACATGAACGGAAAATTAAGTAAAATGTATATGCTGCAAAAAGGCTAAAGAAAATTGTACTTCCAATTATAATACTTAACTTTCAATATCACACTTTCTACTGTTACCAAGATTGTATAACTAAATCTTTAGCTTTTACTTAGGAACCTCATTCCCTCTAGGGCCTGACGTATGCCACTGATTAAATCTTAAATCATCTAAGGAAAATGAAGACGTTCCAAAGCCTGGTAAGTCTCCGTCCTGCTTTTCTCTAGCCTGCATATGATTAGTCAGTGTCATATCTGGTCTCTGCACCTAGCTCAGGAACTGAAGGGAGTATTTATGGTTAATTGGCAGAGAAACCCAAAATTAATCTGTCTGCTCATTGCTTCTGTGCTGAGATGATATAATTTGACTTTTTCTCTGTAAATTAGACAAGATTTTCTTTCTTTACTTGGTTTCTTACTCTTTCTCAAAACATAATTACTTAAATTTGAATGAAATAAAACAATTCTTTAAAATATGGAAATTAAAATGATTTTAGTCAGCATTAGAAACTTTATGAATGAAAATAATCAAAATAGTTTGCCATAGAAAGTCAAAAAAAGTTCTGTGAATCTGAATAATATATCTTTTTAAGCAAAATGTCAATATTTTTAGAAGATGCTTTATCTTTTAAATATAATAATTACTTTTTTGTTCATTATAGAAACATTTGAAAATTTAGAAAGCAAAATAAAATATGAAAACTAAGGCAAGCATAGGCAACATAGTGATACCCTGTCTCTACAAAAAGTAAAGCTAAACAAAGCAATTTGTATGTGATGGCACATGTCTATAGTCCCAGCTACTTGGGAGGTTGAGGTGGGAGGGTTGCATGAGCCTGGGAGGTTGAGGCTGCAGTAAACCATGACCATGCCGCTGTACTCCAGCCTGGGCAAGAGTGAGATGCTGTATCAAAAAATAAAATAAAATTATAGATAATAAACCTGTGAGGGATAAACCTAGCATTTTGATTTGTTCTATCCATTTTAATTCCATTCTGGGGGGAAGGAGTATCAAAAAATGCATATCTGAAATTTTTTCCTTAATAATATATTCTGAACATCTTTCAATGTAATGAAATATTAATATGCCGCATTATTTTTAAAGCCCACACAAGATTCTATTGTAAAATTTAACGCAAATTGATTAACCTATCACTCATTGCTGGGCTAAGTTGTTAAAACAGAATTTAACTCTGAAAAATTGGCATTGATAAATAATAGATGTAGTAGAATATTTATAAACATCCACAATGAATTCTTAAGGATAAGCTCCTAGAGTTTAATAGCAGGCCACAGAGTACCCACTTTTACTGGAATTTGGTTGTCATAGCCAGTTCATCCTCCAAAAAGTCTCTACAAGTATTAATCCCCTCTGCAAGTCAGTGTTCATGTTTCCAAACCTTCACCAACGTGAAAATTTCTTTTGTTTTACCAACTTAAATTATATACCATACCAATTTTACTTTTCATTTATTTATTCACCAGTGAGTTTCAACTTTTTTTTTTTTTTTTTTTTGAGACAGAGTGTCACTCCATCACCAGGCACCAGGCTGGAGTGCGGTGGCATGACCTCAGCTCACTGCAACCTCCGCCTCCTGGGTTCAAGCAATTCTCCTGCCTCAGCCTCCCGAGTAGCTGGGACTACAGGCATGCGCCACCATGACCAGCTAATTTTTTTGTATTTTTAGTAGAGATGGGGTTTCACCATGTTGGCCAGGATGGTCTCGATCTCTTGACCTTATGATCCACTCCCTCCAGCCTCCCAAAGTGCTGGGATTACAGGCGTGAGCCACCGCGCTGGCTGAGTTTTAATTTAAAAATGTTTATTAGTCACTTGTATGTATTCATTGGTAATTTTTTTAAATTCTTGTCCTTTATACATTTTTAAAGAGTGTTCTTTTTCTTCATTTTTTACAGAGCTCTCTTTGAACTATTAAAAAATGAATATTTTGTGTTAAATATATTGCAAACTAGTTTTACCAGTTTGCTGCTACTCTTTTAAACTCTTTGTTCAAGTATAGTTACAGAAAAAGTATACTTATAAAGTACACAGCTTGAAGAATTTTTGCAAATAACACGCCTGTGTATTAGCACCCATATAGAAACAGGGCAGCATGACACCAGAGACCTTCCTGCTACTTCTAGTCTTTGTTTTCCCAGTAAAGATTAACAATATTCTAACAGCATAAGTTAATTTTATTTGATTGTATAACCTGATATATTTGAAATCATATCACACATATTCTTTCATGCCTGCCTTCTCTCACTCAACATTATATTTCTGAAATTTATTCATAGCGTTGTATTTATTCCACTGAATTCCCATGTATTTCCTCTATGTGGCGCTAATCTCACTTGTGATAGGTATTTGGGTAGTTTTCAGTTTGGAACCAGAATATCTGAGAGATGCAATAAACAGAAAAATAACCAGTAAATTGAACAGGTGAAGTCATTTTAAACATAAATAAAATAAGCAAGTTTCCCCCAGCTGAAAACAAACTGAGTCTTCAGATTGAAAGGGATCACCAAGCTGTAGCAGAACAAATGAAAGCAGACCTATAATCAGACCTATCATTGTGAAACATCAGTACGGCAAGAAAAAAAGATCATCCAGAAAAAGGAAGAAAACACGTGATGTTCAAAGCAATGAAAATCACATTGGCATTTCACTTTCCACCTGACATACTACAGGTAAAACACAATGAAACCAGCTTCCAAAAATGTAGGAAATCTACTTTTGCCCAGAAATCCAATATTTATCCACCTTATTAATAATTCTGTAGGTAAAATAAAGATATCATAAGACATGTACAAAGCATCAGAATATTCATCTCCCACAAATCTTTTCTGAGTAATTACTTAAGGGTTTTACTTTGAAAAAAAAGTGAGGGTGAACATAAAATAGAGACACTAGATCTAACCAAGGAGAGCAATGAAGGAAGTTCCTAGCTGTACATCTGTCCAGTAGGTGCACAGAGCAACCAAGCAAAACACCAGGACACTTAAAAGCAACGTGAGATATCCCAAGTCCAAACATACAGATGCTTCCAAATTGGAAAATGAATTCAATAGCCCTGTATTTGGGTGATAAAATATATTCCAAGTAATACACAGATCAAACAGGAAGAGGATTCCCAAAGTTTCCACCTTTAGAATCAGATTTTTAGGAAAAGCAATAAATATTTAATTATGCTGAAAAATATATTGTGATTATTATCTACTCTGTGTGTATATTTGTAAAAGTACACAGGACAGCTGTTGGGAAGAGGAAAAGAAGAGAAAGGTGGAAGAAAAGGCCAAGGAGAAAATACATTCATCTTTCAAATTGAGAAAGTATATGATATTGATTGAGTGATAATCAGAAGTTTAAACATAATTTGCATGAAATATTACCATGCTGCCACTCAGCAGCAGTACAAAGACAATGTAGTTATTTGTTTCTGAAATTGATTTGTCTTTTTAGCAAAGCTCTTATTAAACTAAACCTGTTGTTTCCAGTTTAAACTGTTTCTTTTCAATAACTCAATTTATTCCACAGAAATGCCTTGTCATTAAGATTTCCTTTCCCTTATGTACTTTCCTCCCCTCCAACACCAACTTGATACAGAATCACAGTGAGAAAGGGTTATTTGAGCTCCTGTGCCCTGTTCCCTGGGTCCTCAGGGGTCCTCAGAGTTGTTTCTTACGTGCTGGGTACGTTATTCTCTTCCCCTGCCAATGTCTGCATTGAAGAATTCTGTTATTCTCTTAGCTCTGCCAGGCCTGCTGAATTTCTCCTTTTGACTGAAGCCCACTTTGGCTCTATTTGTGCTGCCATCCCTGCAGGTCTCAGCAAAGTCCCCCTCCAGCCTCTGGCTCAGTTCACACGTCCAGACATCTCCAGTCTCCCCACTGCAGCCCCCATGGCAGGCCAGCTGGTTTTCATCTTAGCTACTTCACTGTCCTCCACGGGACACGCGGGAACTTGTGAAGCGATTCCATGTTACAAAGGAGTCGAGAGACTCAGACGTCATAAATTACACGCTTCTCTCCTAACTGCGCTGTGCCCCCACCCCTACCTGGCTGTGCTTGTGCAAGAACACATTTCTACAGACTCACTGTCACTGGTCTCCCGCAGTTCTCCACCCTCCATCCCCAGTGGTGGGAAGCTGGGGAAAGTGTGGAAATGGGTGTTTCTACTGCTTTTCTCTCTCCCGTTTCCCACAGTCTACTGGCTAGAAAGGACTTTCATTTACTCCCCTTCTTGTCTGGCAAAGACACCCTCTGCATCATATTTTCTATATTCCACTTGATAACCCCTCTTCTTTAATCTATGGTGATTAAATTGTTACAGAAGAAAGGAGGAACAAGAAATGCATTCGTTGAATGGTTTCCAAATATCTATTAAAAGTTAAATTTAACCAATAGATATGTAAAGAGTGATAACTCTATTTATTGTAGTTACCTAATATAACTATATATGTGGAGAAAAAAAGGTTGTGTGCCAGCCAGGAGAACTAAAACAAAGCTGCTTAAAAGCCCTGCTAAGAGAATTAGACATTTGTAGGCAAGGATTGCATGATTTTGAAGAAGTTACTTAAATATTTCCGAATTACAGTATCTCCATCTATAAAATGGGAATAAAAAGACAGGTTCAATTTGAGGCACCAGTGACACAAAGACATATTAAGGATAAACTCTTGTACCTAAGTTTCTTGGCTGTTTAATTAATTTTATTTCAGAAATTAAAAAAAAATAAAATTTACAAGAATATGACTAAGATTATTTTCATTATTTTTTCTTGGTAAATATTTAGAAAATAAATTTAAATCCCATTAGGATGTCCCTTACTGCAGAATATATTCATCCCTTTTACAGTATTTTGCATTTTTTAAACTTTTTCTTTGTTTTATTTTCTCATTCAGAAATACACTATTTTCTTATAGTAGATTACTAACTTAAATTCTATTTATAATAATGTCTCTTATAATTGTCCTTCTGTCATATTCCATTTCATTTTAGATATATTGTTTATTTACTACATCACTGATTTGATTTTCTATCCCTCAATGTCTTATGCACATTTCTATTCTTCTATTGAATTTCCGGTTTCCTACTAAAAATAACATAATTTTCTTATCTCCTCAAGCTTCCATTTTCATTTCCATCTTTTCTATTAAATAGTCACCCATTCTTTTTATAAGGTCTATGATTCCTTGTATTTTTTATTAAGTCAGTGCAGAAAGTTTTAAAAATGTATTTCAGTTTTCCTGAAGTAAAGCTTTTTCAAGTATACATTTTTTTCACAACTATACTTTTATATTATATTATTTTTAATGTTGAATATATGTCCATAGACCTCAGTTCATTGGGTACTTTTTTCATGTGTTGACTCATTCTAGAAAAGAGAGAGATTTATGTAGACCAAATGTCTGCAGGACAGAAGGCCCTTGGAATCCTTCACTGACCACTTGGTTGCTATTAAAACTCTATTCTCAGATATGAAGTTTTGATTGAAGGATGTTTGATAAAATTCCACTTCCCCAAGTCAGAATGCCTGAGGAGACTTGCAAAGAAGCTGGAGCCTTTGAAGGAGAACTCAGTCTCTCTCGGTTTACTCTTCTTTTAAGTGAAACTGTAGCACAGATTCTAAGTCTGGTTTCCAACTTTTTTGTTGTCCAGCCTTACCAGTCAAGTATCCGATATGATTCTACCCACTCTCATTTCTAGTTATAATGTCAGCCAGATCACAGGGAAACTGCTTCACCCTTCTAGATTTCTGTAGTGGACAGTAGGAGAAATACGTCTATCCTCAGTTCTATGGCCTTCTCTTGTCCTTCCATTTTAGGAGTTTTTTCCCTCCTCAACCAAAAAAGAAATAGAGCACATTGGCATTAAAATGTATAGAGAGTAGTATAAAAATTTAAAGAAGATGAAAGGACTTTTTTTCCTCACCATATTTTGTAAAATTAATATTTACTCCCTTAAAAATTTTAAGTAATGTATAAGGAAAATGCTGGACTTCCTAGAAACTTTATTACCATAATCTGGATGTTCAATTACTAAAAAAGAGTTAGTATAAGGGGGATACATGAACCACTTGCCTTTGGCTCATAAGTTATACAGTTTACTGAATACTCTTAGCTTTTCCTGGATGTGTTTGCACTGGCAGCCTCTCTGCCATTTTCTTTTTTTTTTTTTTTT